>OZ001261.1:0-70000 GCA_963924015.1 Macrophya annulata
AACCTAACCTAACCTAACCTAACCTAACCTAACCTAACCTAACCTAACCTAACCTAACCTAACCTAACCTAACCTAACCTAACCTAACCTAACCTAACCTAACCTAACCTAACCTAACCTAACCTAACCTAACCTAACCTAACCTAACCTAACCTAACCTAACCTAACCTAACCTAACCTAACCTAACCTAACCTAACCTAACCTAACCTAACCTAACCTAACCTAACCTAACCTAACCTAACCTAACCTAACCTAACCTAACCTAACCTAACCTAACCTAACCTAACCTAACCTAACCTAACCTAACCTAACCTAACCTAACCTAACCTAACCTAACCTAACCTAACCTAACCTAACCTAACCTAACCTAACCTAACCTAACCTAACCTAACCTAACCTAACCTAACCTAACCTAACCTAACCTAACCTAACCTAACCTAACCTAACCTAACCTAACCTAACCTAACCTAACCTAACCTAACCTAACCTAACCTAACCTAACCTAACCTAACCTAACCTAACCTAACCTAACCTAACCTAACCTAACCTAACCTAACCTAACCTAACCTAACCTAACCTAACCTAACCTAACCTAACCTAACCTAACCTAACCTAACCTAACCTAACCTAACCTAACCTAACCTAACCTAACCTAACCTAACCTAACCTAACCTAACCTAACCTAACCTAACCTAACCTAACCTAACCTAACCTAACCTAACCTAACCTAACCTAACCTAACCTAACCTAACCTAACCTAACCTAACCTAACCTAACCTAACCTAACCTAACCTAACCTAACCTAACCTAACCTAACCTAACCTAACCTAACCTAACCTAACCTAACCTAACCTAACCTAACCTAACCTAACCTAACCTAACCTAACCTAACCTAACCTAACCTAACCTAACCTAACCTAACCTAACCTAACCTAACCTAACCTAACCTAACCTAACCTAACCTAACCTAACCTAACCTAACCTAACCTAACCTAACCTAACCTAACCTAACCTAACCTAACCTAACCTAACCTAACCTAACCTAACCTAACCTAACCTAACCTAACCTAACCTAACCTAACCTAACCTAACCTAACCTAACCTAACCTAACCTAACCTAACCTAACCTAACCTAACCTAACCTAACCTAACCTAACCTAACCTAACCTAACCTAACCTAACCTAACCTAACCTAACCTAACCTAACCTAACCTAACCTAACCTAACCTAACCTAACCTAACCTAACCTAACCTAACCTAACCTAACCTAACCTAACCTAACCTAACCTAACCTAACCTAACCTAACCTAACCTAACCTAACCTAACCTAACCTAACCTAACCTAACCTAACCTAACCTAACCTAACCTAACCTAACCTAACCTAACCTAACCTAACCTAACCTAACCTAACCTAACCTAACCTAACCTAACCTAACCTAACCTAACCTAACCTAACCTAACCTAACCTAACCTAACCTAACCTAACCTAACCTAACCTAACCTAACCTAACCTAACCTAACCTAACCTAACCTAACCTAACCTAACCTAACCTAACCTAACCTAACCTAACCTAACCTAACCTAACCTAACCTAACCTAACCTAACCTAACCTAACCTAACCTAACCTAACCTAACCTAACCTAACCTAACCTAACCTAACCTAACCTAACCTAACCTAACCTAACCTAACCTAACCTAACCTAACCTAACCTAACCTAACCTAACCTAACCTAACCTAACCTAACCTAACCTAACCTAACCTAACCTAACCTAACCTAACCTAACCTAACCTAACCTAACCTAACCTAACCTAACCTAACCTAACCTAACCTAACCTAACCTAACCTAACCTAACCTAACCTAACCTAACCTAACCTAACCTAACCTAACCTAACCTAACCTAACCTAACCTAACCTAACCTAACCTAACCTAACCTAACCTAACCTAACCTAACCTAACCTAACCTAACCTAACCTAACCTAACCTAACCTAACCTAACCTAACCTAACCTAACCTAACCTAACCTAACCTAACCTAACCTAACCTAACCTAACCTAACCTAACCTAACCTAACCTAACCTAACCTAACCTAACCTAACCTAACCTAACCTAACCTAACCTAACCTAACCTAACCTAACCTAACCTAACCTAACCTAACCTAACCTAACCTAACCTAACCTAACCTAACCTAACCTAACCTAACCTAACCTAACCTAACCTAACCTAACCTAACCTAACCTAACCTAACCTAACCTAACCTAACCTAACCTAACCTAACCTAACCTAACCTAACCTAACCTAACCTAACCTAACCTAACCTAACCTAACCTAACCTAACCTAACCTAACCTAACCTAACCTAACCTAACCTAACCTAACCTAACCTAACCTAACCTAACCTAACCTAACCTAACCTAACCTAACCTAACCTAACCTAACCTAACCTAACCTAACCTAACCTAACCTAACCTAACCTAACCTAACCTAACCTAACCTAACCTAACCTAACCTAACCTAACCTAACCTAACCTAACCTAACCTAACCTAACCTAACCTAACCTAACCTAACCTAACCTAACCTAACCTAACCTAACCTAACCTAACCTAACCTAACCTAACCTAACCTAACCTAACCTAACCTAACCTAACCTAACCTAACCTAACCTAACCTAACCTAACCTAACCTAACCTAACCTAACCTAACCTAACCTAACCTAACCTAACCTAACCTAACCTAACCTAACCTAACCTAACCTAACCTAACCTAACCTAACCTAACCTAACCTAACCTAACCTAACCTAACCTAACCTAACCTAACCTAACCTAACCTAACCTAACCTAACCTAACCTAACCTAACCTAACCTAACCTAACCTAACCTAACCTAACCTAACCTAACCTAACCTAACCTAACCTAACCTAACCTAACCTAACCTAACCTAACCTAACCTAACCTAACCTAACCTAACCTAACCTAACCTAACCTAACCTAACCTAACCTAACCTAACCTAACCTAACCTAACCTAACCTAACCTAACCTAACCTAACCTAACCTAACCTAACCTAACCTAACCTAACCTAACCTAACCTAACCTAACCTAACCTAACCTAACCTAACCTAACCTAACCTAACCTAACCTAACCTAACCTAACCTAACCTAACCTAACCTAACCTAACCTAACCTAACCTAACCTAACCTAACCTAACCTAACCTAACCTAACCTAACCTAACCTAACCTAACCTAACCTAACCTAACCTAACCTAACCTAACCTAACCTAACCTAACCTAACCTAACCTAACCTAACCTAACCTAACCTAACCTAACCTAACCTAACCTAACCTAACCTAACCTAACCTAACCTAACCTAACCTAACCTAACCTAACCTAACCTAACCTAACCTAACCTAACCTAACCTAACCTAACCTAACCTAACCTAACCTAACCTAACCTAACCTAACCTAACCTAACCTAACCTAACCTAACCTAACCTAACCTAACCTAACCTAACCTAACCTAACCTAACCTAACCTAACCTAACCTAACCTAACCTAACCTAACCTAACCTAACCTAACCTAACCTAACCTAACCTAACCTAACCTAACCTAACCTAACCTAACCTAACCTAACCTAACCTGACCGCAATCCTGACCGAAGCATTCCTGACCGAAGCATTCCTGACCGCAATCCTGACCGAAGCATTCCTGACCGAAGCATTCCTGACCGAAGCATTCCTGACCGAAGCATTCCTGACCGAAGCATTCCTGACCGAAGCATTCCTGACCGAAGCATTCCTGACCGAAGCATTCCTGACCGAAGCATCCCTGACCGAAACATCCCTGACCGAAGCATTCCTGACCGAAGCATTCCTGATCGAAGCTGACCGAAGCTGACCGAAGCATTCCTGACCGCAATCCTGACCGAAGCAGTCCTGATTGAAGCAATCCTGACCGAAGCATTCCTGACCGAAGCATTCCTGACCGAAGCATTCCTGACCGAAGCATTCCTGACCGAAGCATTCCTGACCGAAGCATTCCTGACCGAAGCTGACCGAAGCATTCCTGACCGAAATCGTGACCGAAACTCTGACCGAAATTCTGACCGCATTCCTGACCGAAATCCTCACCGCATTTCTAACCGAAATCCTGACCGCAATCCTGACCGAAATCCTGATCGCATTCCTGATTGAAATCCTCACCGCATTCCTGACCGAAATCCTGACCGCAATCCTGACCGAAGCATTCCTGACCGAAGCATTCCTGACTGCATTCCTGACCGAAGCATTCCTGACCGCAATCCTGACCGAAGCATTCCTGACCGAAGCATCCCTGACCGAAGCATCCCTGACCTAAGCATCCCTGACCGAAGCATTCCTGACCGAAGCTGACCGAAGCATTCCTGACCGCAATCCTGACCGAAGCATTCCTGACCGAAGCATTCCTGACCGAAACATTCCTGACCGAAACATTCCTGACCGAAGCATTCCTGACCGAAGCATTCCTGACCGCAATCCTGACCGAAGCATTCCTGACCGAAGCATTCCTGACCGCAATCCTGACCGAAGCATTCCTGACCGCAATCCTGACCGAAGCATTCCTGACCGAAGCATTCCTGACCGAAGCATTCCTGACCGAAGCATTCCTGACCGAAGCATTCCTGACCGAAGCATCCCTGACCGAAACATCCCTGACCGAAGCATTCCTGACCGAAGCATTCCTGATCGAAGCTGACCGAAGCTGACCGAAGCATTCCTGACCGCAATCCTGACCGAAGCAGTCCTGATTGAAGCAATCCTGACCGAAGCATTCCTGACCGAAGCATTCCTGACCGAAGCATTCCTGACCGAAGCATTCCTGACCGAAGCATTCCTGACCGAAGCATTCCTGACCGAAGCTGACCGAAGCATTCCTGACCGAAATCGTGACCGAAACTCTGACCGAAATTCTGACTGCATTCCTGACCGAAATCCTCACCGCATTTCTAACCGAAATCCTGACCGCAATCCTGACCGAAATCCTGATCGCATTCCTGATTGAAATCCTCACCGCATTCCTGACCGAAATCCTGACCGCAATCCTGACCGAAGCATTCCTGACCGAAGCATTCCTGACTGCATTCCTGACCGAAGCATTCCTGACCGCAATCTTGACCGAAGCATTCCTGACCGAAGCATCCCTGACCGAAGCATCCCTGACCTAAGCATCCCTGACCGAAGCATTCCTGACCGAAGCTGACCGAAGCATTCCTGACCGCAATCCTGACCGAAGCATTCCTGACCGAAGCATTCCTGACCGAAACATTCCTGACCGAAACATTCCTGACCGAAGCATTCCTGACCGAAGCATTCCTGACCGCAATCCTGACCGAAGCATTCCTGACCGAAGCATTCCTGACCGCAATCCTGACCGAAGCATTCCTGACCGCAATCCTGACCGAAGCATTCCTGACCGAAGCATTCCTGACCGAAGCATTCCTGACCGAAGCATTCCTGACCGAAGCATTCCTGACCGAAGCATCCCTGACCGAAACATCCCTGACCGAAGCATTCCTGACCGAAGCTGACCGAAGCATTCCTGACCGAAATCGTGACCGAAACTCTGACCGAAATTCTGACCGCATTCCTGACCGAAATCCTCACCGCATTTCTAACCGAAATCCTGACCGCAATCCTGACCGAAATCCTGATCGCATTCCTGATTGAAATCCTCACCGCATTCCTGACCGAAATCCTGACCGCAATCCTGACCGAAGCATTCCTGACCGCAATCCTGACCGAAGCATTCCTGACCGAAGCATTCCTGACTGCATTCCTGACCGAAGCATTCCTGACCGAAGCATCCCTGACCGAAGCATCCCTGACCTAAGCATCCCTGACCGAAGCATTCCTGACCGAAGCTGACCGAAGCATTCCTGACCGCAATCCTGACCGAAGCATTCCTGACCGAAGCATTCCTGACCGAAACATTCCTGACCGAAACATTCCTGACCGAAGCATTCCTGACCGAAGCATTCCTGACCGCAATCCTGACCGAAGCATTCCTGACCGAAGCATTCCTGACCGCAATCCTGACCGAAGCATTCCTGACCGAAGCATTCCTGACCGAAGCATTCCTGACCGAAGCATTCCTGACCGAAGCATTCCTGACCGAAGCATTCCTGACCGAAGCATCCCTGACCGAAACATCCCTGACCGAAGCATTCCTGACCGAAGCATTCCTGATCGAAGCTGACCGAAGCTGACCGAAGCATTCCTGACCGCAATCCTGACCGAAGCAGTCCTGATTGAAGCAATCCTGACCGAAGCATTCCTGACCGAAGCATTCCTGACCGAAGCATTCCTGACCGAAGCATTCCTGACCGAAGCATTCCTGACCGAAGCATTCCTGACCGAAGCTGACCGAAGCATTCCTGACCGAAATCGTGACCGAAACTCTGACCGAAATTCTGACCGCATTCCTGACCGAAATCCTCACCGCATTTCTAACCGAAATCCTGACCGCAATCCTGACCGAAATCCTGATCGCATTCCTGATTGAAATCCTCACCGCATTCCTGACCGAAATCCTGACCGCAATCCTGACCGAAGCATTCCTGACCGAAGCATTCCTGACTGCATTCCTGACCGAAGCATTCCTGACCGCAATCTTGACCGAAGCATTCCTGACCGAAGCATCCCTGACCGAAGCATCCCTGACCTAAGCATCCCTGACCGAAGCATTCCTGACCGAAGCTGACCGAAGCATTCCTGACCGCAATCCTGACCGAAGCATTCCTGACCGAAGCATTCCTGACCGAAACATTCCTGACCGAAACATTCCTGACCGAAGCATTCCTGACCGAAGCATTCCTGACCGCAATCCTGACCGAAGCATTCCTGACCGAAGCATTCCTGACCGCAATCCTGACCGAAGCATTCCTGACCGCAATCCTGACCGAAGCATTCCTGACCGAAGCATTCCTGACCGAAGCATTCCTGACCGAAGCATTCCTGACCGAAGCATTCCTGACCGAAGCATCCCTGACCGAAACATCCCTGACCGAAGCATTCCTGACCGAAGCATTCCTGATCGAAGCTGACCGAAGCTGACCGAAGCATTCCTGACCGCAATCCTGACCGAAGCAGTCCTGATTGAAGCAATCCTGACCGAAGCATTCCTGACCGAAGCATTCCTGACCGAAGCATTCCTGACCGAAGCATTCCTGACCGAAGCATTCCTGACCGAAGCATTCCTGACCGAAGCTGACCGAAGCATTCCTGACCGAAATCGTGACCGAAACTCTGACCAAAATTCTGACCGCATTCCTGACCGAAATCCTCACCGCATTTCTAACCGAAATCCTGACCGCAATCCTGACCGAAATCCTGATCGCATTCCTGATTGAAATCCTCACCGCATTCCTGACCGAAATCCTGACCGCAATCCTGACCGAAGCATTCCTGACCGCAATCCTGACCGAAGCATTCCTGACCGAAGCATCCCTGACCGAAACATTCCTGACCGAAACATTCCTGACCGAAGCATTCCTGACCGAAGCATTCCTGACCGCAATCCTGACCGAAGCATTCCTGATTGAAGCATTCCTGACCGGAGCATTCCTGACCGCAATCCTGACCGAAGCATTCCTGACCGCAATCCTGACCGAAGCATTCCTGACCGAAGCATTCCTGACCGAAGCATTCCTGACCGAAGCATTCCTGACCGAAGCATCCCTGACCGAAACATTCCTGACCGAAGCATTCCTGACCGAAGCATTCCTGACCAAAGCATTCCTGACCGAAGCATTCCTGACCGCAATCCTGACCGAAGCATTCCTGACCGCAATCCTGACCGCATTCCTGACCGAAGCATTCCTGACCGAAGCATTCCTGACCGAAGCATTCCTGACCGAAGCATTCCTGACCGAAGCATTCCTGACCGAAGCATCCCTGACCGAAACATCCCTGACCGGAGCATTCCTGACCGAAGCATTCCTGACCGAAGCATCCCTGACCGAAGCATCCCTGACCGAAACATTCCTGACCGAAGCATTCCTGACCGAAGCATTCCTGACCGAAGCATTCCTGACCGAAGCATTCCTGACCGAAGCATTCCTGACCGAAGCATTCCTGACCGAAGCATTCCTGACCGAAGCATTCCTGACCACAATCCTGACCGAAGCATCCCTGACCGAAGCATCCCTGACCGAAGCATCCCTGACCGAAGCATCCCTGACCTAAGCATCCCTGACCGAAGCATTCCTGACCGAAGCATTCCTGACCGAAGAATTCCTGACCGCAATCCTGACCGGAGCATTCCCGACCGAAGCATTCCTGACCGAAGCATTCCTGACCGAAGCATTCCTGACCGAAGCATTCCTGACCGAAGCATTCCTGACCGAAGCATCCCTGACCGAAACATCCCTGACCGAAGCATTCCTGACCGAAGCATTCCTGATCGAAGCTGACCGAAGCTGACCGAAGCATTCCTGACCGCAATCCTGACCGAAGCAATCCTGATTGAAGCAATCCTGACCGAAGCATTCCTGACCGAAGCATTCCTGACCGAAGCATTCCTGACCGAAGCATTCCTGACCGAAGCATTCCTGACCGAAGCATTCCTGACCGAAGCATTCCTGACCGAAGCTGACCGAAGCATTCCTGACCGAAATCGTGACCGAAACTCTGACCGAAATTCTGACCGCATTCCTGACCGAAATCCTCACCGCATTTCTAACCGAAATCCTGACCGCAATCCTGACCGAAATCCTGATCGCATTCCTGATTGAAATCCTCACCGCATTCCTGACCGAAATCCTGACCGCAATCCTGACCGAAGCATTCCTGACCGCAATCCTGACCGAAGCATTCCTGACCGATATCCTGACCGAAGCATTCCTGACCGAAGCATCCCTGACCGAAACATTCCTGACCGAAACATTCCTGACCGAAGCATTCCTGACCGAAGCATTCCTGACCGCAATCCTGACCGAAGCATTCCTGACCGGAGCATTCCTGACCGCAATCCTGACCGAAGCATTCCTGACCGAAGCATTCCTGACCGAAGCATTCCTGACCGAAGCATCCCTGACCGAAACATTCCTGACCGAAGCTGACCGAAGCATTCCTGACCGAAATCGTGACCGAAACTCTGACCGAAATTCTGACCGCATTCCTGACCGAAATCCTCACCGCATTTCTAACCGAAATCCTGACCGCAATCCTGACCGAAATCCTGATCGCATTCCTGATTGAAATCCTCACCGCATTCCTGACCGAAATCCTGACCGCAATCCTGACCGAAGCATTCCTGACCGCAATCCTGACCGAAGCATTCCTGACCGAAGCATCCCTGACCGAAACATTCCTGACCGAAACATTCCTGACCGAAGCATTCCTGACCGAAGCATTCCTGACCGAAGCATTCCTGACCGAAGCATTCCTGACCGAAGCATCCCTGACCGAAACATCCCTGACCGAAGCATTCCTGACCGAAGCATTCCTGACCGAAGCATTCCTGACCGAAGCATCCCTGACCGAAGCATCCCTGACCGAAACATTCCTGACCGAAGCATTCCTGACCGAAGCATTCCTGACCGAAGCATTCCTGACCGAAGCATTCCTGACCGAAGCATTCCTGACCGAAGCATTCCTGACCGAAGCATTCCTGACCACAATCCTGACCGAAGCATTCCTGACCGAAGCATTCCTGACCGAAGCATTCCTGACCGAAGCATTCCTGACCACAATCCTGACCGAAGCATCCCTGACCGAAGCATCCCTGACCGAAGCATTCCTGACCGAAGCATTCCTGACCGAAGCATCCCTGACCGAAGCATTCCTGACCGAAGCATTCCTGACCGAAGCATTCCTGACCGAAGCATTCCTGACTGAAGCATCCCTGACCGAAGCATCCCTGACCGAAGCAGTCCTGACCGAAGCATTCCTGACCGCAATCCTGACCGAAGCATTCCTGACCGCAATCCTGACCGAAGCATTCCTGACCGCAATCCTGACCGAAATCCTGACCGCAATCCTGACCGAAATCCTGACCGAAATCCCGACCGAAATCCTGACCGAAATCCTAAACGGAATTCTGACCAAAATCCTGAACGAAATCCTGACCGAAATCCTGACCGATATCCTGACCGCATTCCTGACTGAAATCCTGACCGAAATTCTGACCGAAATCCTGACCGAAATCCTAACTGAAATCCTGACCGAAATCCTGACCGCAATCCTGACCGCAATCCCGACTGAAGCTGACCGAAGCTGGCCGAAGCTGACCGCAATCCTGACCGCAATCCTGACCGAATACGACCAAAGCTGACCGAAGCTGACCTAATTCAGTCAGGAATTCTGAAATTCCTGACCTAATTCGGTCAGGAATTCCGAAATTCGCGACCCGATTGGGTCAGGAATTCCGAAATTCCTGACCGAATTAGGTCAGGAATTCCGAAATTCCTGACCTAATCCGGTTAGGAATTCCGAAATTCCTAACCTGATTCGGTTATGAATTCCGAAAGTCCTGACCTGATTCGGTTAGGAATTCCGAAATTCCTGACCTGATTCGGTTATGAATTCCGAAATTCCTGACCTGATTCGGTTATGAATTCCGAAATTCCTGACCTAATCCGGTTAGGAATTCCGAAATTCTCGACCTGATCGGGTCAGGAATTTCAAAATTCCTGACCTGATTCGGTTAGGAATTCCGAAATTTTTGACCTAATTTGGTTAGGAATTCCGAAATTCTCGACCTGATCGGGTCAGGAATTCCGAAATTCCTGACCTAATTCGGTTAGGAATTTCGGGAATTTCTGATCTAATATGGTTAGGAATTGCGGAAAATCCTGACCTAATTGGGTCAGGAATTGCGAAATCCTGACCTAATTGGCCCCATTTGGCCCGTTGCGACATCAGCTGCTTGTGGCGGCCTCTGGCAACCTGCGGCAGCTTCTTGGGGCTTGCGGAATCCGCTGCGGCAGCCGTCACGGCCCGTTGCGACAACAGCCGCTTGTGGCAGCGTCTGGCAGCTTGCGGCACCTGCTGCAGCAGCTTGCCAGGGCTCGCGGAATCTGCTGCGGCAACTGCCACGGCCCGTTGCGACATCAGCCGCTTGTGGCAGCCTCTGGCAGCTCGCGGCACCTGCTGCAGCAGCTTGCCAGGGCTCGCGGAATCTGCTGCGGCCTCTGGCAGCTTGCGGCAGCTCCTTGGGGCTTGCGGAATCCGCAGCGGCAGCTGCCACGGCCCGTTGCGACATCAGCTGCTTGTGGCAGCCTCTGGCAGCTTGCGGCTGCTGCTGCGGCAGCTCGCTTTAGCTGTTGCGGCAGCTTGCAGCATTGAATACGATATAGAGTCTTATCAGGTCGTCATTTGTTTCCTGGACCAACGGTTCGGGAGATAAAGTCGTTGGTATCTGATCCCGCGAATATTTTCAGAGATCCAAAATCGAAAATATTTTCGAGATAAAATTCTGAAAAAATTCAGAGTCGTAGAGGACGTTAAAAGAGATGGAGTCTCATGGGGTCATTTGTTTTCTGGACCAACGGTTCGGGAGATAAAGTCGACGGTATCTGATCCCGCGTATATTTTCAGAGATCCAAAATCGAGAATATTTTCGAGATAAAATCCTGAATAACTTCAACGTCTGAATTTGCTGCGACAGCTGCCACGGCCCGTTGCGACATCAGCGGCTTGTGGCAATCACTGACAGCCTGCGGCAGCTTGCTGGGGCTTGCGAAATCGGCTGCGGTGGCTGCCGCAGCAGATTCCGCAAGCCTTCGCAAGCTGCAGCAACAGTTGCCGCAAGGTGCCGCAAGCTGCCGGAGGCCGCCACAAGCCACTGATGTCGCCGCGGCCATACCAACTCTGTACTAGATCAGTGATTACACTGCATGGACAAGATTACTAGCGCCATACACAGAGCAATAAAGGAACTAGAGAATGCGGACAGAATGCGAACCGATTCTAGCAGTCTGTGTCACCCCCCTGGTCAGAAATAAGGCTAATTTTGTACGGCGCCGTCGATAATGGTGTCTCTGTTCATCACCTTCAAATCAGAGCTCTTTGCGCAAGTCAACATCTGGCACTTGCGTTAAATATTCACGTATAATAATATTCTGAAGGTTAAGATCAAATCGACGATTGGCTCATACATTTCGTATTATTATTCCATTGGCTTAAAATATTTTATAAACTCATTCACGTTCAAGCACAAATTATATTTCAATTTTAAAGTTAGATACTTTCAACACCCGCCAATCCACCATTACTATCGCAGCTGCGCAGAACATGTTAATTTGATTGTAAAAAAGTGAGTTAGAGATATATTCGTTTTCTCGTAGTTCCCAACCCCTCCACCGTGGACTGAATTCAGTCAACGCCCTCACTTGTAGGAATTAGCAATATAGGAGTACTACATATATGTTATCACATCATATATGTAATACTCCTATGTTGCTAATTCCTATAAGTGGAGGGGTAGAGAACTAAGAGAAACAGAACATATCCTCTAACTCACTTCTGCTCCATGTTCTTCGCAGCTGCGATAGTAATGTTCTACGCAAGTGCCAGATGTTGACTTGCGCAGAAAGCTTTGATGTGATGGAGATAGAAAGAGACACCATTATCGTCGGCACCGTAGAGAAGTAGCCATATTCCAGACCCTTTAACAATATAGGAGTATTACACATATATGTTTCACATACCCTGATATACAGCGTTGATAAGTAGCTTTCTGCGCCACCTACTATATGGTTCAGTTTTGTAAATACCAATCAAAATATCATGAAAAAATAGGAGACAGAACTACTATCGCTATTGCTCTCTCTTTCTAATCGAGTCTTCACCTCCTCGCACGGATCGCGCAGTCTATAATTCTGTATAAGTCTATGGGCGTGACAGGCATTCTAGGGCCGGTATTCATAGTCGGTTCTGAAGAACTTTCTTGTTCAAGACTATCTTAAGATAGCCTTACCATGCATATGCATATGTATGTAATACTCCTACATTGCTGATCCCTATAAGTGGCGGGGCAAGATCTAAGAGAGATGAAATATGTCTTTACCCCTCACTTCTTTATGGTCGAGTTGACATGATTCGTGCAGCTGCGATAGTAGTGCCGGATGCTTACTTGCGCAGAAAGCCTGTAACTCAATCATATTCGAGAGAGACAACATTAGCGACAGCATCGTACAAAATTCGCTTTATTTCAGACCCTACTAACAATACAGAAGTATTACATACATGGTTACATGGGTCCTGATTGGCTGAGACCATGCCTAAGTCGTGTACTGAGTCGACTTAAGACTAACTTAACTATGAATACCAGCCTAGTCGGTCGGTCGGTGGGTCGCCGTCGTGGGACCTTCAGTCCAATTAAATTACCATTACTCGATCTCTGATTGACACTTTTCAATTTTCATAAGATTTTTCGAGGGTCCAAAGTTTTGCCCTGAATATTAAATTTTTTAACCGACCAGCCATGAGCCATTACGTATACATATATACGTCAGTGGCATTATGAATTTATTTTTCAGCCGATAAGCAAATAATCTTATCAGTTTGACCTCCATTCAATGTAAACTGCTTTATTTTCTCAGGCGGCCCGTTCTGATTGTCTGATACTTCTAACTCGCAGATCTTATCAGCATTACGTGGCGAGATATACGCATAATTATACAAGTACATATATACATACATACATACCTACTTATGTGAAATATGGAACAAACTGAAGAACCTCATCTGAGACACCTCTTTGACGGAGAACCCATATTAAACGTTTACAACGATGAAATCGTCAACCTTTCCGTCGGCGCGCCCGGTCCGGACCTGTTGAAGCTTTGTGCACCAAATATGCGTCTTGCGACAGAACATAGGCTGGTAGCTATAAACCAACTGCCATCTATTGTTTCTTTCTCGGTCTTGCATCTTCTGCCCTCATTAAAGTCTTTTAGGAAGCACGTCAATGGTGCTGCCAACGCCAAGTTTACCGAAGGTTCCCACAATATTTGTCATGATACTGTAGTGCTGTCATTATAGCATACTCCTTGGTACGTGTCCAACATGGGTTAGCAGGGTAATCTATAAGCCACTATTCGACACCGCGGATGGATAGTAATTATCTGCTTACGGGATTCCCAATTAGGATGAACCTATGATATGGAGTGTTCGCGGCAATGAGATTCCTGTGATTTGATCAACCTCTGTTTGCAGATGGAGGAGGAGAAAGATGGAAAATATTATCTGTTCCAATACGGGATAACAGCTGGCTTATACGAATGCCGCCAGGAACTTGCGAGATTTTTGACTACGCGCTATTCGGATTTGGTGGACAATAAGAATCTGATTTTAACCTGTGGTGCGACGCACGGGCTTCTGCTGCTGCTCTCCAGCGTTGTATCACCAAACGGCATTATTTTCGTCGAAGAAGTGACTTACATGATCGCACTGAACCTTTTTAGGCAATTTTCGTTGATGAGGATCGTCACAGGTAATTCTCGAGATAGCTTACTGATGAAATGGCCACTATCAGATAGCCATTACAGTCATTAGTTCATATAGCTGGGGAAGCTATGGCATGCTGTATGCAGTCGCCAATCGTGTATGGACCATTTTGTCGAAGATCAAATCTTTTCTTAGAACCATTATGAACGAGATGAATATTATTATATCAGTATAAAATATACACGGCAGTGTCTCTACGTAGATTTGAGGCTGCAGCATTTTGTTACATGATTGTATACCTATAACTGAATCTGCATTTTATACACACTCATACAGCACACTATATTTGCGAAATGTGTATAAAATGTTCTAATATAGATTAAGAACATTGGCTCCTCAGAATTCAATACTTTTTGTTAAATTTATCAAGGGATAGTCAAAATATTGGGTATTCATATGATTATTATATTTGTGAACTGAATATGTTCCTAAAAACTCAATTATAAAACAAATTTCAAAATTATTAACAAACGGTAAGATATCGATTTTTCATTTTAAATCGCTTTCGAATAGTCAAAAATCTAGTAGATTGGTCCGATTTCACTCTTCAATGGCTTATTTTGTTCAGACAAGTATTTTTCACAAATTCACTGTAACAAATTAGTTTTTTCATCAAAAGACAATTCTATATTGTTATTTGTTGATCGAAATTGATCGGGGTACAATCATGTAAAATTGAATATTCAACGTCACCAACGCGATGAAAAAAAGTCACCCAGCGGTATTGTAAAGAATACTTTTCTGAGCATAAAAAACCATCGAAGAGTGAAATCGAACCAATCTACTATATTTTTAACCATTCAAAAGCGACTTCGAATGAAAACTCGATATCTTACCGTTTGTTCAGCATTTTGGTATTATTGTTTTTTTTTTTTTTTTTTTTTTTTCTAATTTAATTTTTAGGGACATCAGAGCACAAATATAATAATCATACGTATACCAAATATCTTGACTATCCCCTGATAAATTTAACAAAAAGTATTGATTTTTGACGAGCCAACCTCCTTAATAGGTATATTTGTGATAAATATTTTGTTAATGTTTTCATGTCCGCGATTCCGAACTACGGGAAATATTTTTGTAAAATATTTGGTCAAATTTTGTTATCAATAGTTAAAAAATATTATTACAACATTATCTTCAATGTTGTTGTGAAAATTTTCATGAATATTCTCATCAATATCTACTAAATATTAAAAATACACTGTTTAAAATGTTTCCCAACAATTTTCGATAAGTTTAAATTATACATTTTGTAGTTATGCACACAATATTGAGTAAGAATATTTATCAGAAATGTATAATGTACTACTGTACCAGGATGTATATGAGTAAAATGACGCATCCACAGGGGACAGATAAGAACCCTAACATCATTTTACAATATTCCAGTGCCAATGAAGGACGATGTTGTGGATCTTGATGCCATGGCGAGGATAGTAGTCGAAGAAAAAAAAAATGAATATTTCCGAGACAAGGAGAAGATGTTTTGGGCAATGTTCTATACCATCCCAACCTATCATAATCCTACTGGAATGACTATTTCTCCAGGTAGCAACAGGAAATCCCAGCCATTTGTACACCAGATGTGCATATAAAATATACATATACTGCTCGACCCGATCATAATTATACCATTACTTATCTCCTTCAAGAAAACTGTGAGCGACTTGTGGCGATTGCTAGGGAGCACTCAATACTCGTTGCCTGCGATGACGTCTACAACCTTCTTCACTACGGGGAGAGCCCGATTCCGCCACAAAGACTTTTCCACTATGACAAACCGACTGATGCCGACTACCAGGGTGGCAATGTAGTCTCAAACGGTTCATTCTCCAAGATTTTAGCACCAGCAATACGGCTCGGCTGGATGGAGTGTGGTTCTCGAGTGGGAAACGTTCTGAGACAGTCGTAAGTTATGTGTGTATTAGGGACGTGTTTCTTATTTTTTTGATTTTGAGCAATTTCAGAGCATGCCCTCCACATCAATTTTTCATCTGAGAATGAAGTTTCCAGGGCCAATTTTTTTATATTAATATTAACCCGTGGGTGCAAGCACGAGCTTTTTTATATGCAAATTACACGGGATGTCACTGAATTTTTATTCATAATTTTTTTCTTGAACACTACAAGTTGAATATTTCTAACAGTAAGTCAAAACCATAGGAAGTTGTTAAAAGTTGATGTTTTTACATAGGAAAATATTTATATCTGACATCGGACGGGGTATTTCGGGACGATAGGGGGCAATGTGAAACAATTAGCGAAAATTGAAGATTTTCATTACAAATTCTTGACATTGATATATTTTTATCATCGATGAACATTTTGATAAATTTGCCAATCAGTTATGCTAAAATCTAAGAAAGAAAATATCCGTGTAATTTGCATATAAAAAAGTTTCTGCACGCACGCTCGTATGTTTCGTGGGAAAATTAATTTTTTTAGATAAAGAATCAATCCAGAAGGCGTGCTCTGAATTTGCTCAACATTAAAAAAATATAGGACACCCTAGTGTGTATACTCCGCGTCTGCCACACGATATTCTCCATATTTTACTCCTCGGCGGGTTGCAACTCCTATGTCAAAGAAAGAAAAGAGATCACGGGATGTCGTGGTATATAGTCGATTAATATGAATGTGCTATCACTAACGAATGTGTTGACAATTATTCCTGATAATTTCAGAGGTATCATGAGGAGTGGAGGCGCTGTTAATCATTACGTTTCTGGGGTTATAGCCAGCATGCTTAGCCTTGGATTGGAAGACAAGTATCTAGATTTATTGATTCGTACTTACAAGGTAAATTGCATCTGTTGATTACAGGGTATTTGTGCTTCGATGTATCATTGTCAACAACACCTATAGTTGTCAACATAAAATACTTGCAGGAAAGGCTGGGGGCTCTCTGTGATATCTTGGACCAGTACCTCCCAAGATGCTGTTCTTATCGTAGACCCGGAGGTGGTTACTTTGTATGGATTTCACTGCCAGTTGGTAAATATAGCGCGACTATGCAATGGACCAAGTTCTCACAAAATTATTCTCATAATACCGCTTTAGGAACTAGAGGAGACCATTTTATAAAATGGTGCCAGGACAAGTACAAAGTGACCGCAATACCCGGTGTTCGGTTCTCCAACACTGGTGAGTCAGAGAATTATCTCAGGCTTAGCATTGCCTTTCATCGGACCGATGTTCTGAAGAACGCTGCGAGAACTCTGTGTACAGGACTACTACAATATCTCAGGGCTCAAGTTGGCATCACAGAAGACCTTAGAGGTAAGCGGCAATTAGATCACTGCAGCCGAGAGACCAGATGGTATGACGAGTGCATTCGGTGATTGTCAATATAAGGTGTCTATCAAAAACATATCGCCGGCACTAAGAGTTTGCCTCGTTTCTTTAATCTCTACCTGGCGTTCAGGCCAATTCACAGCACTAGCATTATATTTCAAGATACAATCATACATAATTTTCTAAACTGCAATACCGCTCAATTACAGGGGCAGCCTCATAAGGGGCTTCGGATCATCACCAGCTTTAAATCTGCAATCGTCTTCGATGATCACATCAAACTATGGATAGTATCCCTATCTTGATTCGATCAAGTATTACCCATTCATTGAAAACAAGCAGTTCACACATCTGTACACCCGCCGCGACTGTCACACCTGTCTTTCGGATCGTTATACAATAATACATACTAATGGATACATACATATACATTAGACTGATTCAAAAAAATCGACTATTTTTTTTTTCTTAAATATATCGAAAATATTGTTGAAAATGATAAAAAAAAATCCTCTGAAAGTTACAGCCCTTAATATTAATACCAAGGTGTCCCGCATGGCAAATTTCAATTTCCCGTAAGATTAACATGGAAAAGATTGTTTTTTTGAGTTTAGAATTTTATAACTCTTTATAGGTTCATCGAAAAGACTCGACCAAAACATTTTCTTGTATAAAATTCAACGCTCTACAAAAAAGCTGTCTTATAATTTTTTGCTAAACCGACTCGTTTCGAAGTTATTCAACTTTAAATTATAATTTATAATATTTTCTAATTTTTTTCCAATTTTTTGACGAAACTATCAAGTTTATCAACGAATTTTATCAAATTTTTAAAATTTTTCACATTCTAAATTTTTTTTGGTTGCACAGATCCTTTTATTTAACTGTCAAATTTCTAATACTATCGTATCTTAGTCTTTAATAAAGAAAAAAATGAATAAAAATAATTTTTAATTGAAAAAAAAAGTAAATTTAATTTATTGAAAAACTAAGATACGATAGTATTAGAAATTTGACAGTTAAATAAAAGGATCTGTGCAACCAAAAAAAATTTAGAATGTGAAAAATTTTAAAAATTTGATAAAATTCGTTGATAAACTTGATAGTTTCGTCAAAAAATTGGAAAAAAATTAGAAAATATTATAAATTATAATTTAAAGTTGAATAACTTCGAAACGAGTCGGTTTAGCAAAAAATTATAAGACAGCTTTTTTGTAGAGCGTTCAATTTTATACAAGAAAATGTTTTGGTCGAGTCTTTTCGATGAACCTATAAAGAGTTATAAAATTCTAAACTCAAAAAAACAATCTTTTCCATGTTAATCTTACGGGAAATTGAAATTTGCCATGCGGGACACCTTGATATTAATATTAAGGGCTGTAACTTTCAGAGGATTTTTTTTTTTATCATTTTCAACAATATTTTCGATATATTTAAGAAAAAAAAAATAGTCGATTTTTTTGAATCAGTCTAATATACATACATATGTGTGTATCAGGGTGGTCCTTATCTGAGGTAATTTTCAATTTTGATGCTCCCCGAGGTTCGAAATAAATAAACGCAAAGATTCGTCAAGCTGCAAGTCTCTATCTAAATTTTAACCCGTGCCCCCTCCTATATCTATAAGTTTACCATATAAATAACATGGGATTTTTGGCATTAAACAATCAATTTCTTGCCAAATTCGAATTTGGCCAAAGAAATAGTTGAAAAAATTCGAAACTCTGTATACTTTATCCTTGATAGAAGCTATCTTCTAGAATTTCTATCGATTTTTAGCTAATATAATTTTGAAGTTGTCACTTGATGAAGAATAATTTTGAATTTTTTTTCTAATTTTTTTTTCCTGAATTAATAATAAGTTGGAATATTATGATTGAATCAATAGAATCAAATGTTTACAAATGAGAAGGAATACAAATAAGCGAAAGAAAAATTTTCATTTATTTTATAAATATCCAGATTGATAAATAGGTACTTTAGGATGGTATTTACAATTTGAGGCATATATCTAATTGTTTGTGAGAACACTGGGTATAAATGAGAAACTTGTCAGTCTGAATCCCCTAGCAATTCTTTTTGTTTCAATCTAAATATTGCCTCCGCCTCACTGACAAACTTATCAGCTAGTGTTTGGAGTTGATTTTGTGTATTGTGAATCACATCCTTGGAGATGTCGGTCTTACTTTTCAACGACTTGATGCAGCGTAGTTGACTTTCCTTAATATCGTCACGACATCCAATGAACAGAGCCTTTGCACTCTTAGCCAAGTTTTCTCTATGCTCCTTTGTCACTCTGAATAACACAGAATATTCATATCATGTATGCGTTGTACAGAATTGTAATTTGGAGCTCGATAAAAGTACATGCTTCAGATTATATTCTACTTGTGACACAGAAAGTGGTTGTGATCTCTGACAGTTGCTGTGAAAGTCTGATTAAATAAAATCAATACAATGAATTAGTTATCGAAATTGTTTGCAAAACAAATTAAAGGACTCACTTCGGAATTGGTATAAAAAGAGTGGTACCGTCCTGTTGAGGATTGAGGTTCATGCCACTCTTTGCTAAAGCTTGCAGTACATTGGGTATGACTTGCGGAAAAGCAGATATGTTGATCACCAGTGTCTTTGGTTTTCTTGCAATTTGGGCCAATTCTTGTAGTTTGTACTCTTTACCATCCCATGTAATGGGAATTTGCTCAATAGAACCCACGGACGATCTTAATGTCAAATTCTTGGAGTAATTGTTTTTCAATTCGTTCACAGCTCTATCCATCTGCGTAGTTAGCTTCTCTACGTTTATAATTTCTGACAATTCGCTAAGATTTACTTGAACTTTGGTCGGTCTCTTGTTGTCTTTACCTCGATCCTTACTCTTGGCAAAATGAATATTCGTCGTCGCGAAAGTTCGCTCCGTGACCGAACTTAATAAATTGTCCCTAAACCGTACCCAAGTATAGTATAATTTACGACCATTGTCACACAAATTCTTATTCATGGTTTGGGTCCGACTGTGGATGTAGACGGACTGCTTAGATATCGCCGATGCCGGCGATAGCCGATGTTGAACCGGGCTCGAGCGAGTCCAAAAACTCCGCACGATCTGCAGATTGACCATAATTCTGAATCCTCACGACTCTACGTACGTTGGCAACAGTTTTTCGTTCAAATATCTTTTACCCAAGACTGTTTCTAGCCCCTTCAGTTGCGATAGACATAAGATTCTGAGAGCCTGGCTTCAAAGGAGCAAGCAACAGTTTTAGGTTAGAGTTCGGTTTTAAGGCGGGTCCTCACCTAATTACGACCTTTTCTAAAGACATTGAGCAAAACAGTGCTATTAAACAGAATATCTCTGCGCGGACACCGAAACTGGGGAAAAAAAATACGTCGCGACATGCTACTTGCTTTTCCGGACACGTGCATCCCGAAACATGTTCGTTTCACGCTAAAATAGAGAAATCTCGTATGAACCAAGCTTTTTCGACAGTTAGCGATTCTCAAACGCTCGAAATAATGGCGTTCGGCGTGTTTGGATTTGTTGGGGCGACACCCCCGAGATGGCGTGACGCGCGAGTGTGGTAGATCGGGTAAAGCGTTTTAAAGTTTTACCCGTTTTTTTACTTATTTTTCGGATGTATCTACACCTGCTACTCATAACTTCAGATTTGTGTTTCCACCTAAATTTTGATAGAATCAAATCAATCGCTCCATCGCTTTTCAATCCCATCTGTCTGATTCAAACCAACCTACTGCGTACTTGGGAGCTGGACGCTAGCGTCCCAATCTTACCGACAGCAGCATGGTCGGCATATAATGTATGTAGTACTTCTATATTGCTAGTAGGGTCTGAAAAAAGACGAATTTTGTACGGTGCCGACGACAATGTTGTCTCTCTCAAATATGATTGAGTTAGAGCTTTCTGAGCTGGTCAACATCTGGCACTGCTATCGCAGCTGTGCAGATCATGTCAGCTCAACCATAAAAAAGTGAGATAAAAGTATATTCTGTCTCTTTTAGATCGTAACCCCGCCACTTGCAGGGATTAGCAATATAGGAGTATTACATACATATACGATGGTCGGTCACGATCGAATCTCATGTTCGCACGAGTGGGCACTCTAACCTGAAATCATCATTCTGTGGCAATGACGTCTGTCGCAGGGGCAGCATTTGTTGTATGTGCGCCAGACGAGCTTCAGGCAGATCAAAACCCAAATCAAGACAGTCCTTCTAGGCACTTCTCGGAAATCTTTATCAGTGTACCGTTACACTGGTTACACGTGAGTGGCTAATTGTTCGGCTCTCGAAGGTTCGTCATTTTTATATTGGTTTTATCCGAGTGTCGGGGCTCAGTACGTGATGCCGCAGGGCAGGAAGAAGGTGCCGTTCAGCGGCAAGGCAAAGAAACTTCAGATGCAAGCGAAAAAACAACGACAATCACGAGTTTTGCTCGGTAACGTGTTTAATATATTATACATACACCTATTTCAAGTTCGCCTGCCGCTCTATAATTTTTTCCGTAACCCTTGAGAGCTACACTGACCCAAAATAGGTCGACCAAAATTCTTCAGGTAAGATTTGCACAAAGGCAACGCAACCTTGGGGTTTCTATTGGCTCCCAAAAAATCTGTTGGACAGAAAACACTCTGCGTGGCCACTTTCGTTATAATAGTTTCGGCGTAACCTTCGGGCAGTAAATACCTTGTAACGGTCGTAAAATTAATATCTATTATTTTTCAAATATTTAATAAATCTCTTTAAATTCTAAACCCTCATGTGCTCCATCTGAACGCATAATCACAGAAACTCGTGGCGCGCGCCTGCCATCTGCAGGCTCGCGCTGGGACCCCGTTGACTAGGTACCAACGAGGCCCCATGCAAAAGTCTTTCCCGCTATCAAAGTTATTTTTCGGTTTGCTTGTTAAGCCTGCCTTCCGCTGTGACAATCAGAAATCACTTTACAGAGATTTGTTACGATTGTCGTAACTCGCTGGTTACCTTCGGGTTTATAACCTGTCTGTAACAATACAGCGAATTATTGGCTTTGATAGCGAATCTTTGGTTTTTTTTTTAAGATCGTTGGTTGAAACTCGCCAGTGTCGCCCAACTCTCTGGCCTGTTGGATCCAATGTATCTTCTTGACGTAAGTCAAGCGATTTTTAACCGTTTATGACAATTATAATACCCAATTTACAAGGTATGAGCCTGATCTCTCCATAACTTGTATACATATATTCGAGAGCTTTGCCTCAGACTCTTTGTTTTATACATATTGTATATTCCATTTACTTTAAATATCCAATTCTGTCTCGTATACTTTAAATACTGTATTACATCAGTCATATTATAATTTATCAATATAAGTTACACACTTGCTTATAAGTAGATTTACACGCATAAAAAGCTTATAACAGAATAATTTAAACATAACTTGCTTGCATAATTCACGCATTCCTTTTATTTAATAAATATTTATTTATATTATTATTTGTTCCGTATTTACCTGAATTAAATCATCCCTCCCCCATACATCTAAAATATAAGCCCGTAAGCGCCTTGAGAAAATAGAGGCTCCGCGTCAATAAATAAATTTATTGATACAATGCTCAGGTTGAATATAATAAGTAATAATTATTAATAATAAATAAAAGTAATTATTGAGCAACGTTACAACGTTACAACCTACATCTTTATTTTTTGATGACCCAATTAGGAACAGTGTACCAGTATCGTGAACATTTTTGCTTTCACCAAATTGAGTATTTTTTTTTTTTCTTATCAACTTTTGAATCGATCTAACTATCCTAAAATGTAAGTATGGATTATATTTAGATATTTGTATTCGAAAATAGTTATAAAAGTACATATTATTTTGGTATATCGTTATAAAAAACGTATTTTCGTATGGATGCAGTGAATGTCTGAAGGAAGAAAAAACTTTCTACGATTATTACAAGCGTCACAATTCTTATTTGAAGATCGCCGTCCCTTTTCGGGTCAGTCTACCCTTGTCAAGTGCAGTAAAAATCATGTGTACCTGTCAGGGGTTGATTACTCTTAATTGGTAAATCTAACTTTCGAGAAGAATGAGAAAAACGATACAGGGATTTTCCGTGTAGAGTATTCCTAGATTTCATTCTGTAAATTGACCGAACGGACGAGTATACGAGGACTCGTCAATGAACCGAACAATTACTGAAAAAAACTTAAATAAAAAATAATACCTTGCGGTACGTGTTCCCGTTGAAAGAGCTAAAAGGCCATAGGGGGATAGAAATGGTGAATCGGCCCCGGAAAGATATTTTTATCATACTTTGAGGATATGTAGGTCTTGATAAGATACCAAGATCCTGAAAGTTGCAGATCTCTATCTCAATTGGTTTTCGAGAAAACGAATAAAAATTAATAGATAGAAAATTTGTTTCTTCGCAGGATCGACTTCACCGATTGATCTGAAAATTTAGCATGTTCGTGGGGCTTACGATAGCTCTTTCAAAAATAAATAACAGCTGTATAGCTTCATAGGTTCCCTAAGAAAAAAAAAATTTTTCCTAAATTCTGTTATTTCCCTATATGATATAATTTTGGCACAATTATGAAAATATTTGTTTTCAAAGCCCTATGTGCTACCCTATAACATATATTCTTTTCAGATCCTTTAATAAGGTACGCCATAGTAAAACCAAATATTAACAATTTTTCAGCTGAAATATTCAGCTTATTTTGATGATTTTAGCTTCAATTCTTCAGAAGTCTACGGATGATAAGCATCATGGAGTAAAAATGTCTTTTGCGAATATCTTAATCATATTTCATGGATAAGAAGCTGTACTATATAATTTTCTTCCCTGCAGGGTTGACTTGACCGATTTGTTTGAAAATTTAATGATACTTTATTGAGGGAATCAAGAGCTTTTATAGACACAATGGATTTGAAAAAAATCGTGATAAAAAATAACTATTTTCTCTGAAATTTTTGTCATTTACCGTGGTACTTTTTGAGCGAAATTACGAAACTATTATTTTTACATTCCTCATAGATTCCTCAATCACTCGTATTTTATTTGCAAAATATTCGCAACTGTACGCCGGAGTGAGAAAAAAGTAATACCATTTTTATTTTTCTCAGAAAAACTGAATAATTATAAGCAATGTAAAAAAATTTTCCGACAACTTCTAATGTAGATGAGTTATTTCAGTATATTATTCATATTAAAATAGGAGTACAATTTTTAATAATATGGCTAAAACTCGTTTATTAATTCAGTTCTTCTGGAAACAAAATGGTTTTTTCTTAACTACGGTGTACCGTCTCAAACATTTTAAAAAATAGACGAGTTACTGAGGAATCTATAAGGAATGTGAAAATAACAGTTTAGCAAATTCGCTTGAAAAGTACCACGGTAAAGAACAAAAATTAGAGAGAAAATAGTTGCTTTTTATCGTCAATTTATCAAGCTAAAAATCTGTCCATTATGTCTATAAAAGTTCTTGATTCCCTCAATAACGTATCATTAAATTTTCAAACAAATCGGTTAAGTCAACCCAGGGAAGAAAATTATTTGACATTGTTGAGTATTTTTTCATTTTTTTTTACTCAAAAACCTATTCAGATAGAGGTCTGATACTATCAGGATCTTGGTATTTAAATTGTACCTACTTATCCGTGAAATATGTTTAAGATATTCGGAACAAACATTCTTACCCCATATGCCTATCACCCTGTGACTTCTGAAGAATTGAAGCTAAGACCATGAAAATAAACTAATATTTAAGCCAAGAAACTGTTTTTATTTGTTTCTACTATAGCGTACCTTATTGAAAAATCTGAAACAAATATATATGTTATAGAGTAACATATAAGACTTTGAGAACAGATATTTTCATAATAGGTCTTGAAAATTTCAAAATTATTTTTTGTAGAAAATTCATCCAAATCGGTTATGGCGACATTTGAGAAAATCGAGATTCCCGACGTTTATCGAGCGAAATTGGGTCGGAAAATGATTACAAAATTCTGCAATTATTCTCAGTTGAAATTCGTCGGATAACGGTCGTTTTGTGTATCTAACATTTTCCTCTGTGTTTCCGTATTTACATTCGGCAAAATATTTCAATGTTCTCCGTCTGGATTTAGTGAAGAGTCTATCACTGTCAAAAATTGAATCCAAGACCTCTAACTCATACGGAAACTTTGTCTTTTCATCCAAACTTTGGCATATGTATGTTGTTCCGAAGAAAAATCGTAGGCATGAATGTCGATGATTGGTTAAGTTGAGCTGAAATGCCTCATACTTATTTCAGCAAAGAGTCATTTTGAAACGTATAAGCACCGCGGGCCTGTATGACACGAAATGGATTCAGTCACTAATAGTTTGGTACATAACTGGTACATAATTGAAAAAAATAATAAAATTACGGCGGAACTTCACACAGGTCATACAGACGTTCAGTACTACTATAGGTTTAATTTTTGTACATGTAAAGTTCTACACAGTGTCTATTTCTAATGACCATGCTTATTAGATGAAATGTTTACAGGCGAAGAGCAAAAACACGCACATCAACAAATTGAGGGGGATCCCAAAAATTTATTGGCGAATGTGCAGAAAATTAATCTGCAACCACGCTCGGGAAATTCTTCCGGGAACAAGTACGCCCTGCAGTTTCTGCAGGAATCTAAAGAGGAATTGTTGAGAAGAAAGGAAATGGCTAGACAAACTATTAACCCGATCCCGTTAGAGGCCCAAGAAATTTCTGATAATTTCTTTCCCCCAGAGATTAGTTTGCCAAAAAGACCGCCGTGGGAATTTAACACCGACAAGGATGTGCACCATGCCAGGGAACATAGATATTTCACGGTAAAACATCACCGTCACGTTGATAATGCGCTTAGTCGTTCTAGAATAACATATTATGTATAAAGAAATGCAAGTTGTGCTGGAATGGAATTACAGGAATATTTGAGGAATATCGAGAAAGTAAAGAATCTGAGCTACTTCGAGCTAAATCTTGAGACTTGGCGACAATTATGGAGGGTACTGGAGATGTCGGACATACTGTTGATTATAGTTGACATTCGTTATCCTGTACTGATGTTTCCTCCGTATCTATACGAATATGTGACCAACGACCTGGGAAAGGATATGATACTGGTATTGAACAAGATAGACTTGGCCCCCGCCGCATTGGTGGTTGCCTGGCGGGAATACTTCAAGGCCCGGTATCCAAAGCTTCATGTTCTCGTATTCACGTCATTTCCAACGTACAACATCCGTGGCAACGCTGGCGATGATGCTAGCGAGCGAGAATGCGGGGGAATGAAGACACGTCGTTTGAAAGGGAAGTTGAAAATGGCAGCTGAGGGTGCACAAAAAATATTGGATACCTGCGAGCATATTGTCGGAGATGCGGTAGATTTGAGCTCTTGGAAAGATAAAATACGGGAGGAGATGGAGTCGGAGCGCAGCTTAGATGAACTGGGCAGGACCGACGACGTCGTTTTACTCGACAAGAAGGATACCGGTTTTTATGAGCACGAGCGGTTCAAAAACGGGGTGTTGACTATCGGTTGTATCGGTACACCAAACGCGGGAAAGTCCTCGTTAATGAACGCATTGATGGGTAATTTTCTTTTGATCACATGCTTATTACAACTGTTCAACGTGATAACTCAAAATTCGGTATTAACAGTGATATTCAAAGTTTTAATTACAACACATTCCTCCGCCCCAAATTGGCGTATAATCCTTGAATATTATGATTGTGTACAGTAAACTATTCACCATGTGGAATGTTGAACGCCTACGTGAAGAACGACTAATGAGTATATTTTTTGTTTTTTTTTTTCTTCATGCCAGGAAAAAAGGTTGTCAGTGTATCACGTACACCTGGCCACACGAAACATTTCCAGACAATTTTTCTAACAAAGACCGTTTGCTTATGCGACTGTCCGGGACTGGTTTTTCCATCCACTGTACCAAAGCCGCTCCAAATTCTAATGGGTTCGTTCCCCATTGCCCAAGTGAAGGAACCGTACACCACGGTCATGTTCCTTGCAGAAAGGTTGGACTTGCCACGTCTTCTGAAAATCCAACATCAGGATAACGACGATACTTGGTCCGCGATGGACATCTGCGACGGATGGGCGGCTAAACGTCAATATCTTACGGCAAGGACTGCGCGATTCGATTGTTATCGATCCGCGAATTCTATACTGCGGATGGCACTCGAGGGAAAGATTTGTATCTACGCGTATCCACCAGGATGGGCGGCTGAAAAAGGTACGGAAAGAATATCGACAAACAACCGGAATATCGTGGATGGAGTTGCTTGCCTTTTTTTCGAAATGCCTTTGGCAACGTATGATACGATATGAGGCACACCATGGGAATTCACATAGTATGAAACCCGATCGACTTCGACCATCTTCTAAATTTTATATGAAAAATTTCTCACGTAGAGCTCACGCCAGATTTATAACAATATATTTACTTGACTAATTATAATAAATTTATCGATTCAGACGTTTATTCACTAAAAATTATACCTATTTCGATCTTGATAGAAATCTGAAAGATGTGATTTCTTCGTCATGGCTGTACGTTTAAAATTTCTGTTTTTGAATACGGGATTTTTTTGTATTTTTTCAACGAAACCAGAGGTGGCATACATATAGTGAAATTTGATATTTTTCACTGTAATCGTGTTATAAATGTTCCAAATAGTTCGAAAAAATGTTTAAAGTATTTTTATGGTAAACTGTGTTAGTTTAAGAAAAATTGGCCAGGTTCTTCTTTTTAATATGATGTTCCTACTTAAAGTTGGATTTTTGTTTTCTATTTAATGAATTTTTTACTTTTCTGTTTTCTTATTTTATAAATGGAAAACGTTTCAGAATGAAATTCTAAAAAAATTCACAGATGCTCTATTCAATGACACCAATGGCGTATAAAAATTAGAGGATGGTTAAAGTCGGTCGGGTTTCATACAACCGTGTGAATGCCCATTAAATAATGTCCCATATGCATATGTATATGCTGAATAAACTCTACTCCATTATATTCTCTACAATGATTAATAATGCCACCGTTTAAGATAAATAGACAGCTAGACGTGTCATGTATCGCGCGATTGAGATCTGTGAAGCGTTGAAAAGAATTTTGGTAAATTTTCACGAGTATACTTTTTGAAATCTTGCCGTTTTACCGTCTTCAGAAAACTGGGAGAGACATCCCGATGTTGAAATGGTCAAGTGGATTCAGGCGAGAGGACGAGGAACTGCGAGGTCCATCCCGGACGTTGGAGAAAGCTCAGGAGAAATTTCGGATGAGGACGAAGATGCCTTAGTGTCGGCGGAAGAGTTGAGTAGGGAATACGATAGTCAGGAATCGGAAGTATCCACGGAAGATGAATCGACAGACGTTCCGCCCAGCGCCAATAAGTTCAATGTGCTAACAACGGAAAGTTAAACGAATCCCCAGGCATGCAAGGCCGTGCAATCTGTTTTGCTCGCCTATATACTTTTATATCCTATAAATCCCAGACCATTCTGAGCTCGTGATCGTATGAGTTGTCATTACAGTCACAGTTGTTATTTTCTTCGCATGCATCTATCCTTGATTTGTAAAATGAACGAAATAGACACTGCACACTGTTACCTAGTATTATAGTTCCTGATCGAACTCCTTTCATTTAATGTAATTAATACTTAAGAAACACAATAAAATGGTCTATTGATTGAGAAATCGGTTAAATATTTTCATTTCACTTTAGACAAGACAACGTCTTATTTCTCATGGTTGGCAGGTTGGAGGAGATCCATACGCCTCGCACATGCATGGCATTCATAGATTTTTTTTTTTTTTTTGAATATATCATATTCATTTATTGTATCAGAGAAATAAATCAGAGAAAATCACAGACCATTTATTATAGAAGAGAAATAAACAAACAGAATAGCTGTTATCCTAAATTTAATTAATATACCTAAATGCAGCTCTCGCCTAATCCCATTCCGAGCGCCCTCCAAAAATGTCAGCTCCCTTAGTGAAAAACTGCGGGCTTTCAGATAAAAATATCAAATTGAAAAAAAAAAAACTTTCGGGGAACGTTGGAAAAACGCGCCTTTCAGCAGTTCTGAGAACCTAGGTTTAAACGAATTTCAAATTCGAAAAGATCAAACTTTCGTACATGAAAAACACGTTAGATCACATTTTTTCTCCAGCTATAAAGATATGGGATAAAAATTGGAATGTAAAAGCCAATTGCCTAAAGTCGAAAGACTGATTAATGTGTTTTTCGTGAACGGTGAGGCTTAGAGGTCTGAAACTTGGGGGATTCTTACATTTCAGCAAACGCTTTAGGATATCAAAATTGCAGACAAATCGAAATTTTGGCCCCGCATCGTTTACAGATAATTGGTGAACCTGCCCGTTTATAGTGTGTCAAGATCTTGCCATACGGTTCGTCCAATACCGATTAAAGTCTTTTCAAAAGATATCAAATACGGTAATTGGATATACAAGTTAAGCAGAATACAGCTCCTTGCTAAATTTTCAAATTGTAAATATAGAATTATCGTAGTCAAGCAGAATACAAGCAATACTGCTGGTAAAATTCACAAACTTATATAGTTATCTCAAAATAAGATGATTATTAAGACAAACAACGGACTTAACCGCATAATAATTGTTCATTAATCTTCATTATGAATAAACCAAAAGATTTTCCTCACTCATGTCATTTGTCAGCCTATATAAAACTACTCACATGAGATAGTAGTGTATTATTGTAACATGAATTTGGTTTATATTTTGATAGGAAATACGGCAGGATACAAATAAAGAGACGCGATCAATTTCGATCGGTACATACATACATACATATTTATTTTTACAAAACAATTAAAATTTTACACAACTAACTCGTAACGCTGCTGATGCAATGGATATACATATGAGCAAATCTCAGGATCTTTCAAATTTTGTGAAATGAAAATGAAAATCTCCAAATATGAAAGCACTGCACTCATGAAATTCTGGGCAAGGCTTCCTTATTAAGTTGAGAAATAAAAAAAAATTTGTGAATCATTTTTTATTACATGCTCAAAAAGTTATAGAATAATTTTATACGTAGGAAAAATTGAAGGAATCAAACATATACGATTTTTTAGCGGGTGACCATGAAATCCGACCTTGATCCTCCAAGTCGGTTTTTTATACGAATATCTCTATTTTGGTCTTCTCATTCACAAATTATGGAGAATCTTACATTTAATATGTACACTTCATAAACAATAGAGTTATATAAATTAATATAATGCAGGTGAAATTGAATTCTTAAACGCGCCCGAGCATGCTCCATCACACTAGTAATTATAAAGTTCTACGGGTTAGATTCATTTAGCGGAGGAGTAATATATTTCTTATATATCATGCCAAGCAGTTCACAACTACTTTTGATGATTATTAACCCGAGTTTCGGATGTGACAATGAAAAATAATGATTTCAAAATATATTCACGCAACCTTTCTTTTTAAACATTTCTTTTTAAATGTACCCGTGTTACAAGTGTATCAAAGCAAGTACATAAAATTTGAACACATGAATTTCTTCGTTTTTACGTGTATGTTATACAAAGTATTTATTTTATGATTCAAGTCATGCTCCGAGTATAGAGCATGACGAAATATCAGAAAATTAATAGTTAGTCAAAATGTAGGGACACTGAATAAAGTGGGTGCCATTTTTTTCTGTGAGTAGCACATCCACAGCGATAAAAATTTTTGAAAGAGCTCATCCAAATTTACCTCTCCACGAAATTTTAAGTTATTTGGAGCAACGCTCCGGATTTAACAGCATAAAAAAGGAACGAATTTTTGAAAAAGACGCCTTAATTTGACCATTTTTACTTCTTTTTCTGTCTTTTATGTTTTTTTTTTTTGTTGCCAGTATTAGTCATAAAATAACACTTATTTTATTTTCACCAAGTATACTGCTACTTATTCAATGAATTTGGGACATTGGAATTGGAAACCCGGTCCATAAGACTTGATATTTCGGCAGAGACAAAGAATTAAAAAGTTCTAGAGATTTGCTCATATACCAAAAATGTATGGGGCGATCCATTTGATTTTAACGAACCCATGTGCCATCGTCACTTCCGATTTCGGATTCGATTTTTTCGTCTTACGGGACTTTACCCCATGACGTAATGAAGGATTATTCATATTATTATTGTTATTATTATTGTTGTTATTATTATTATCATTCGTATAATTCACGATGGTTAATAGACCTATATGTACGGCAGATTAGTCCATTAAAAAATAATTTTACATTGCCACTTTGTTGGGGAGTATTGGGGAGTCGCATCAACTTTTTAAGAAATTTCCAATGCACATTATGTTGGAAATATTGGGCCGAGGATGAATTATCGAGATATGCTCCCATTAAATAGAGAACGAAGGATACGCATAGAAGTTTCGAACGGGCTTTGAACCGTTAGAGGTAAATAGAAGAAAAAAGAATCAAATCACCGCAAGATGTTATACCACATGAGTTCGGTTTGCTCCCAGATACATGTGTAGATGTAAAAGTAGAGTGTAAAACTCAGATATAGTGACAGCAGACTGAGCAAACACGATTATCATATTAGGCCATTGTCGAGAAATTTTTTACGATCATCGGTTGAAGACACGAAGAAAGTTCAACAGCGTAAATATAACTATTTCTTCCTTACCTGAGAATCGGAATTATTTAATATTAACCAATGTATATGTATGTGTGTATGTATGTACATACATACCTACATAGGTATGTATCATAGCGGGTACTGGGTGCTACGTCAATATTTTCTTGATAAACGAGAACGTATATAATATTCATATTGTTCTATTGAATATAAATCGGCGAATCGCGTTGCGGACATATTCGGATGGACAATCGTATGGGACAATCATATTATGCATGTTCTAACATATTATTTTGTAACGAGAAACGTAACCTGAATTACGCGCCTAAGATCTTCTTCACCGAGTACCCAGGGATAGCATAAAAGAATAGGAGCATTAAAATCACTACGGCGATAAGTACGAGGACCCGGAGAATTGCCCATTTGTAGTTGTGCCATACTATATATCTGATGGACTTGAGAGGGTTCAGAAACCACATGAAAGATGCGTCAGGCCGGCTGCAAAAAAACACAAATCACCATTTCACCTAACGGTCTGATAGAATAGGCGCGTATACGCATGGTAACGTAACAAGAGATAGGAATTGATATCAGATATCTGAATTGAATATAGGTAAACGGTATCTCACTTCGGTTTGTCGAGTGGGTCAGGCTCATTTCTTCCGTAACCAGCCGGATTCTTCTCGGCCTCCTCTCTGGTTAGTAAATGAATCTCAGCTTCGACCTTCCCCTAAAAGTTACCGAAAATATAGATACAATACATACACGTGTATAGTGCCAAGCCGAATTTGAAATTACATTATATACATAAGTTATTATAGGTGTACCTATACAAGCATAGGTATAATGTATACGTAGCTGTATTATGTATGTATTACAAAAATTTAGCGAACGTACATTTCATATCGGCGGTATAGGTATATGGTAAAATTCGTATACCTATAAATGATATAAAATGGGTACCTACTGCACCCGCGCGTATGTTGTGTTTAATTCTAATTCACTTACGGTCAATTCCATGTCCTCGTTTTCTTTCTTAACGTAGAAAGGCCACCAGCCCTTGATACGCTTTTGCTTGAATATATTGACCGTCGGTACTGACCCGTCCGTCTTCAACATCCCCAAAGTGCATAGTTTACTGTTCTTGGCGCCCCGTGGAAATCTATTCAAATCCAGCGTTATCGCTCCAAGGAAATCATCAGCAGAGAAATGATCTGCGTCCCACACCTATTTATATAGAACGGTTCAATACGTTATATAGGTATAAGATACGGTATAGGCATTAATGCCTAAATCTATATATGTATATGTATAATGCTCCTTCAAGGGAATCACTTCTGCCCGCTAAATCACATACACATAGTTCCGATTTCCGCACAAATTGAACTTCTGCCCTGCGACCGTTCAATTTTGAACTACGTTTGAAAAACTTGACTATCAAAAAGTGTATATTTCCCAAAAATCAAACTCGACTATCAAAAAGTCAAAATTCTGTTCGGAAACGGAGGCTGAAAAAAATTTATAATGATTCGCAAAAATTTCTTAGAGTGGGTAAAATGGATCAGTGGGTAAATCTGAGAGGGTAAGGGTAGGGGCCCGTTCGAGTTAATGGGGACGACCCTATATACATTATACGCATAGTATACATATAGCTACAATTACATAAACTCGTAGACTTATAGTCACCATCTGAGACCGGTGTTTTAGAATAAAAAAGACATTGTCCTTACGCCTATAACAATGAATTTCAACGATCCTCCGGTACTTTGAGGACTGTCCTCAAAGAATTTGTGTATCCAATGCGTATACTTTTAGGACTTGGATCTCTTGACACGAGCCAGGCCGTACCAAGGAGCCCGAAAAGTCGCTGTCCTCAAATATATACCCATTATGAACTGCGTATATGATATATGTATATGTATATATGTATGTATGTATATATATGTATGTATGTATGTATGTATGTATGTATGTATGTATGTACACACACACACACACACACACACACACACACACACACACACACACACACACACACACACACACACACACACACACACACACACACACACACACACACACACACACACACACACACACACACACACACACACACACACACACACACACACACACACACACACACACACACACACACACACACACACACACACACACACACACACACACACACACACACACACACACACACACACACACACACACACACACACACACACACACACACACACACACACACACACACACACACACACACACACACACACACACACACACACACACACACACACACACACACACACACACACACACACACACACACACACACACACACACACACACACACACACACACACACACACACACACACACACACACACACACACACACACACACACACACACACACACACACACACACACACACACACACACACACACACACACACACACACACACACACACACACACACACACACACACACACACACACACACACACACACACACACACACACACACACACACACACACACACACACACACACACACACACACACACACACACACACATATATATATATATATGTATACATATACAATTACGCCGCACCACTCCCTTACCTGTAGCTCCAATCTCGCTGGTATTTTACATTCCGTCTCGTCCCAACTGAATAAACTCTCTTTCCGGTTGATCACAATCTTCTCCTCGGCTACGAGATAGTCAAATGGAAATATAAATCGCCAATTGAAGTTTCCCTCACCCGTCAACGATCTGTAATGAATGTCCGTGCACTGGCAGTCCTCCGGTCCCTTCAACCATCTGTTGTGCGAGATCGAGAAATTTTCAATAAATAGATTACCAAACTGCGAGCTGCGACGTGAATACATATATACCCATATACGTACGGGTGTATTCACGGAATATTATTAATACCTGTACATATTAACGAAACCACCGAACGAACCCTTTCACGTATATGTCGCTCATTTTTTCCCCGGTGAAGAATGCGTCATCCTCCAAGACGACGTCGTCCGTATTCCAGATAATTATTCTCAGTTCGTAGCTCTTTGGCTTCCTCGGGGATATGTCGATCGGTGGACCAGGCAGAGGCATGTCCATAGGGAACAGATCGACCCACATTTCCAGTTTACCCTGCTCAATGCCGGGCTTGTCGGGATTGTACAGCGGCCGCGTTTCTATGTGCTCTGGCACTAGGGTGGAACCAAGACGGGGGAATGAGTTCCATTGGTGTAGGACCGCCAAGGCAAGATGTTCCTCCGTCCCTGCACGAGCGGATAAAAGTGAGAATCAAAATCTAGCCATGTTCGGCCCACAAATCTCGGTGGTAATTGCAGGTAATTGTATAATATACCCGCCGCGTGGTATCTAAGTTTACCTTGTACAACATCTGTCGCATTAATTACTATTACTATACCACAGTTGCGACATACATGTTTTTTTTTTACAAGTTCAGAGCCGCCCCCACGCCAGCCGTCCCGAAAACTGACCGATCGACGGTGGGCTGTTGATATACACCCGGTATAATATGACCTATACTAATAAAATATCAGCCTTCATAAAACTGTTGCATCTTCGGTCCCTCATATCTCTCGTACTATATAAAGGTGTATTAACTAAGTATTATGATTTCACTATCTTAGAACACTCGTTGCACTTTCCGTAAAATTGTTCGATAACTTATAAGTAGGTAGGTAATATACACCTATTATTCCATTCCATTTTATTCCATCGCATGGGAGTTTAATTACCTTTAGTATGGACGTAGTTCTCCATTTCGTCGGTGGACAGCATGAAGTTTTTCCGGCCGATAGTCACTCGCCCATGGGTGTACGCGGGACCGTCCATTTTACCATCTTTGCAGAGCTTGGATAGTATTTGTGTTGGTTTCATCGCGTCTCGCCATTTGTTGTAACCGGCGCTGAAGACGAAACACAGGGATATTACACATACAGGCCAAATCAGTTTTATACATATGCCTATAGTTGAACCTGCGGACCGCAGTCTTTTTCTTTTCTTCAAGAACTCACTCGTCGTATTTCTTTGCCAGGCCGCAAGTCGCGCGATGCCTGCTGTAGAATCGATTCTCCAAGTCAATCTTAGTCTCGCCGATTAAATCATCGGCCCCTACCAGATCCCAGTCCAATATCTGTACGGTCAGTAGCGAGTCCTGCGGAAATGTAGCCTCGATCTCGAAGCATCTGTCAAAATGTTAGTTCCACATTGAAGATATAACAAATTAAATGTAAAAACCTGCCGTTTACTGCGGTATAATATATAGGTATGTATATATAATACATGTATGTATATACACACATACATATTACCTATATGATTTGTATATGTGTATACCTAATTGTACGTAATAAATTATGTGCGACCATCGTAGTTGGTTTGTTAGTATGATCGCACTTACTTTCCAAAAACCGGGTTCAACTGCTTCGATATATAATTATCCTTGTCGCTGATTCTTTTCCCACCGAGCTGCAGCACGACGTAGGGGTCAGCCTTTCCGTTAAGATCGCAGGGGTGCAGGTCGTTAGCTTTGACAACGTACACCCTGACTAGAACGTGTATAGGCTCGTTCGACGGCAATCCCTGAAAAAAGCCATACTGGGGGTCGAAACCCATTACGGTGTGATCCATGAGATCTTTCGGCAGTGGCCACTTGTAGACCTTCAAGGCTCCCTTGAAACTGCCGACTATCCGCGACTCGTCCTCTGGCTCGTCACCCGTCTTTTTGCCGCGGTACAACTCGAAGGTGTGAAGCCACTCTTTGAAATTTTCATACTCGGGCTGTGCCTCGAGTTCGTTCGGATAGATCTTGAGCAGCGCCGTTTTGTGACACTTCTTCCGGGGCACGTGCTTGGGACTTAATTTCGAAGAATACTTTGCCGCGGTCCCTGGGGATTTTAGGGCGAACAGCTTCCTCGTCGAGTGGACGCCCGGGCTCTTATCGCCCGAAGTCGAATTTGTGATGTGCCCCGCCTGCAGGGCAAATTCCTCGTCCAGGTATATCGGAAATATGCCGTTCTGCTGGTTCTGAAACAGTGACTTTTCCTTCCGTACCTCCTTGTTCTCCTCGATCATCGCCTCTATTGACGCGAAGTACTTGGTCCACCAATCCTGGCAACCTTCCTCGTCCTCGATTGCTCCCAAGTCGCCTGTACAGTTAGGGATCATATACTATATTCATATACACGCTCCGTCCCATATGTCGAACTCGTAACACTATACGATATACACGTCATACTATTATAGGTACGTATGTATGTACATACATGTATACATATACCTATACTATATCGGGGTCGTCCTTATTCAATTGGGTATTTTTGAGATTTAATACAGACGCCCCCTGAAATCCTTTCAAATATATTTGAAAATTCCCGTAAAGTTTGAGCCCTCAATATCGATATTAAGAGGTGCACCACCGTTATAGTGACCAAAGTTTTAAATGCAAAACAGACGTATTCTTTAATTGCGTCAATTGTTTGGAAATTCTTACTTAACGTAATAATTAATAAAATATTCTAAATCTTGGCATAGCCGTTGCCAACAACAGGAGATAAGAGACGTTATTTTTATTTTTCATTTTCCATATTTTTTATGCATTTTTTTTCCTTTCTTCCAAAAATGAATTTCCGAATTATGAAGTTCACGTGATATGATTGTCTTCTCTCCTTCGCGATAATTAGTGGAACATTTATTTTCGGGAAAAAAAATAAGGAAATAAAAAACAACCTCTTGCATCAAGTTTTGTAATTGCGAATCAATCATTACGTGGGATGAAAATTCTCAAACAATGGATGCAAGACAATTTATGTATTTTGCATTCGAAACTTGGATCGCTATGGTGCACGTGTTTAAAAATAGTATATTTCGAAGGATTCTAGGGAGTGTCCCTGTTAAATTTCAAAAATACCCAAAATAGGAACTACCCTGATACTATAGGTATACATATGATGCATAGGTATATTGTATGAGCTATAGATAAGTGTGGGTATACTCAGCGGCGTAACTGCACTATGTCATCATGGGCCCGTGTGCGATTATTTAATCTTGCCCCCCCCCGTACTTATATCCACATCATTGCACACAATTATATGTCCAATATCCAAACTACGAATTTCAATTAGGATTAATAAACGTAACATGAGGAACAAAAAATCTTGGATTTGCAGGAAATACGCGTCCAGCAAGTTTGTTCAATAATTAACATCATTAATTTATCATTCATATCAATCAAATAAAGTAATCAATTAACACAATTCATTCGAACCCGTAATTTTGTTAGCAAAAACTCATCTAATTGTTCTATTTCTATCTTTCGTGAATATTGGACTATTCAAATACAATTTGAAATTTTGAACACTCTAGGTGTCGTATGTCAATGATCAATCCAAACTCTGAATTTCGACTTGCAAAGAGCATGCAGACGTTTGAAAAGTGCGTACGATAAAATGTTAGCATTTAGAAGTGATTTGAACTCACTATCAGTTGAAACGCCCGCTGCAAGAAAGGTGTCGAAGTTGTGCAGCTTAGAAGTGAAATTCGAGGATAAAAGGACTCGTAAAATAAGAAAAGAAATTCGATAAACTATACTTTTCATCCAAAATGAAAAACCGCATGAAATGGATGTCAAAAACACGAATGAAACCTTTGCTTCGCTAAAGGCGAAAAAGACGAATTTCCATTGCAAAAAATTTCATGAATCAGATTTGATGGTAGATTATATTTTAGTCTGTAAAATACTACAAAGTTGAAATAAGTATTCGAGGTATGTACAATGTGACGCTTTTTTTTATCCCGGCCGGTCTTCGGGTGTCTTTGCCTGCAAATAATTTTTTTTCTTGTATTTGTTTTTTTTTCCCCACCGGTCCGTTGGACTCCACGGGCCCGTGTTTTTCGCACCCCCGAAACCCCCGGCAGTTATACCACTGTATGCTTGTGTACGGTACATAGCCCGCTATAGGTACCCGTGCTGCTGTCGTTGACCAGGCTCTGTTTGCGACGAATATTCTGCTCTGTCTTGTCACTCTTGGTCGTCGTCCAACTGTTCAGTTCGAATCCCAGTGTGATAATTGAGTCGCCGTTGTTCGAGTCGATGTCCGTCAATGATTCCGGCAACGAGGTTTGTTGGTATTTCAATTTGGAATACTCGAAGGCTGAAAAGCAACCATCGTGTTCAAGTAATAGGTACTGGTATATCATACACCTGCATCATGTGTACGTATTGTATGTATCTACGTATGTACATACATACATACATATACGTATATGCGTGCATACGCATGCATATATACACGCAGGTATATATTATAGGTAGTAGGTAGTGTATACATTATACCCATATACATACACCTGACTATTATATAGCTATAATATGTAATATTACAGGTATTGTATGATGTATTATAAATTATACCTATACGTAACGGTGCTTTGTAGGTATACATATAGGTATATACAGTCGGACCCCGATAACACGAATCTCACGGGACTGAGATTTTTCTTCGAGTTATATTTCGAGTTATCAAAATTCGCGATATCGAGGTCGACAGGCATATGAGACCTCGACTTATTGAGGTTCTAGATGAAAACAGCAATCAATGTATTATAGTGTACTAGATTTTAACGTACAAAATGTACGGTTGGTAGGCACTAGATGTATATTGCACAATGTTACACAGACTAGACTGAAAACTTGAAATCTTTCCCTCCCCGCCCCTTCTGGAGGACAGTGAATCGGTCAGCTCGTTCATTTTGTATAATTTCACAATTAAACTTCGAGTTCTTCTTCTTCTCCTTCTTCTTCTTCTTCTTCTTCCTTTTGTCGGTTATATATCATCATAGAGAAATTTCGAATTATTAAGACAATTTCTGGCTCCCTCTCCACTCTTTCTGATCGTACTTGGAATTATTGGAGTTATAGAGTATTTTGATGATTTTCATTTTTTTTTCCAAGCTACCGAGGCCTTTGCCACTTCATTCGCCCCGTTCCTAATTCGAGTTATCTAGATATACACTTGTTCGAGTTATAGTCGAGTTGAAAATGTGACGAAAAAGATAGGAATTGTGTACCGGGACCGCGAGTTAATTTCTTCGAGTTATCGAGGCTCGAGTTTATACACGTGAAACAATACTTTTTTGCACAAGGCCGCGGTATGTTATAATTGCATCTGAGGGCTTACATTGTAAATGATGCAGACTCTTCTTCCTGTCTTCGGGTTCTCTTGTTCCGTTACGCTTCGTCTGTGGGTAGTACATGTATCTGTGTATAGAGTTTATCGTGTGCGTTCCAACCAGGGTGTATCTTCCGAAACTTCGGCAATCGACAGCCCGTATCGTCAGGGGCGGCCTGTATAGCTCCTGCTCGGGGAGCTCCAGTTCCATGAACTTGATCGGGGTGTTGAAGTTTGGATTCTTCTTGGCGTTGGGAATAACCGAGGAGTAAAGGATATGCCCGGCGCACTCAACGTCCACGCGGGGCTTGTCCACCGTGAGTAAGTGCACCCGCTTCAGGTCGCGGAGGCCCCAGAAGAGGACCTCGATTCTGCAGCGGTATAAAGAGTTTTCATAGAACGTACAGAAATATTTCTTTGCCCCCGTATTCTAAGATATAGTACACCTATAATGACATGCATATACCAACCTATATCTGTATATTCATAAAAATAATCACATGTATAAGTATACATATACCTATACATATCTACTTATATGTCTACATAATATCTAGATACAATTTTGGTTGGCGGTTTGTCAGGATGTAAGTCGACCTGCCTGTATTTTGAGAGAGTTGGCCTGATGCCGACGGGCACGGGAAGAACAGGCCCTTCATCTTGCCCGGCTGATATTACGTGGGGCTGACCGGGGTCCCTTAGCTTTGGATCGGGGAGGGTTGGAAACCCGTAATCCTTTGACGACGGGTGCTCCAGAAGTTCAAACACTGCTAGCAACTCGCCAGCTCTGGCGGCACCTCTTGTCACCTCGTACCATTCCAACGAGGGTGGGAATTGGGGCTGGGAGTACGGCTCAGAGGCCAACTTTACGTGGGGTCGAGCAATCGCCCTGCCTATGTACTCCGACTTGCCCTGAATAATCGACACCAATTAGTCGGTTGAATTATATCCTCGCCCTATACGCACGTGGGGGATTTTGTTGAATCGGGCTTGACTATCTTATTTAGAAATATTAGGTATAGATTATCATATAGTGTTGTAAGATTATTTGGCGCGTGTGTGTGTACGCCGCATACAAGTGAGACACACGTCGTATACGTGCGTATGTGTGCAGATACATACATACCCACGCACATATATACATACATACGTCGTGCGTAATATGCCTATAATAAATATTTATTTAATGGTACAATGTGTGCAGCGTGCTCAGTGCTTTGGGGATACGGCGGTGTCATTAAATTCCTGTTAAATACTATACAAACTGTTAAAGGAGAGTCCTCATGCAGTGTTATATATGTCCAGAGTTATTACATGACTCTGAAAAAATTGAAAGAGAAAGAAATCGTGAGAGAGATCTCATTGCAGGGGAAACTCTACTTCTGAAATCGTATCTATACATATAGTATAGGTGTATATATATATACGTCTATATACCCTATAATGTATGTATATAAAATATATGTAAACGTAGGTATACCTTATAGGTATAATATTGTACACACTATATATATATATATATATATATATATATATATGGCTTTTCACGTCAATCGGGCCACTTTTTCAGTTGGATTTTTCTAATCGTATGCTAATTTTAAGCTTTCTTAGGGGTCCGAATGAACATCTTTGAAGCACTTGTCATAGTCAATAGTAAAAATTTCATAAAGCTAAGCCTTACATTTTAGAAATGATTATTTTTCACCGATTTATATTTTCGAATAATTCTGTCGCACCATAATAGAAAAAATCGAATTATTTGATGAATGTTTTCGAAAGGATCTTTTCCGTACGTTCACGTAAAAATATATATTTATACACAGAATTCTGAAAAAGAATTTCTATTGAACGAGATAATGTAAGAACGAGGATTGAACAAGATAAATGGCATTTTGTTTCGAGAAATTTTTTTTTTCTGGATTCCAGATAATTAAATGAGAATCACTCGACTTTTTCATAACAAATGTAGAGATATACGAACGAGATTTTAACGTGGAACCCATTGCCATCCCATAATTTCTTTACAGAGGGGATAAAGATGAAGTATTGAAATAATTTTTAAGAATGTTTCCAAAATTTTTAAACCTGGCCCAGAATTTGGAAAAATTGTCATTGAACCTTTGAAAGCGTTCTTTCGCGGTCATGGGCTCTGTTCCGAATAAAATGGATATTCTTACGTGAAAGTACGGAAAAAATCCTTGCGTGAAGATGTGTCAAATCACTCGATTTCTGCCGTTGTGATGCGACAGAATTATTCGAAAATACAAATTGGTGAAAACTAATAATTTTCAAAATAAGGCGCAGCCTTATGAAATTTCTACTTTTGACTTTGACAAGTGCTTCGAAAATGTTTTTTGGGATCCCTAAAGACACCTTAGGATTAGCATACGATCAGAAAAATCCATCTGAAAAAGTGGCCCGGTTGACGTGGAAAGCCGCATATGTATCGTACAACGTACATACATACATATGTATGCACATCAGGGTGGGCCAAATAAAACGCCTATTTTTTTTTTCGTCAGCCACTAACGAAAACTGATTTGGAATTTTATTACTCAACAACGAATTGGCGTATTGTAGAGAACAATACATATTTTTGTAGCAAATTGAACGATCTACAAAAAAAGTGTCCTACAATTTTTTTGTAAATCTACTGGTTCGAAAGTTATTCAACGTTGAAAAATAATTATGGCAATTTTCAAGATTTTTTCCGTTTCCACTATGAAATAACGGTTAGAAAATGAAAAACACATACTCATTATACATATCTCAGTATATGTAGCAAAAACATTTTATTCGTGATAGTATGATCGTTGAAAATTGATAAAAATATAGATTTTGTACAATTGTTTACGTAACAAACTTAGTTTTTGTTAAGTAATCGGAAATTTCGGGAAAATTTCGAAATTTCAGAAGATAAGAAGATGAAACGAACTTCATGAAATGTAATGCTTTTTTCATTTTTTAACCGTTATTTCATAGTGGAAACGAAAAAAATCTTGAAAATTGCCATAATTATTTTTTAACCTTGAATAATTTTCGAACCAGTAAATTTACAAAAGAATCGTCTGACACCTTTTTTGTAGATCGTTCAATTTGCTACAAAAATATGTATTGTCCTATACGATACGCCAATCCGTTATTGAGTATTAAAATTACAAATTGAAGAAAAAATTTGTTCCCATGTTATTCAAATGGGAAATAGAAAATCGCAAATAAGCACCCCTCAACATTAATATTAAGAGCTGAAACTTTCACAGATTTTTTTTTCGTCATCTTGAACGATATTTTCATAGTAGCTAACGAAAAAAAAAATAGTCGTTTTATTTGGCCCATCCTAATGCACATGCATAGCATGAGGTATGTACGCATATGTGCGCATTAAATTGTACGTGTACCGGGTATGATGTATAAAGTACAATACATACGTACCACCTTGTCCTGATCAAACAGCTCAATAACGATCGAGGGTGGATCGTTTTTTATCTCTTCAGAAGTCCCGTAGATCAGTATGTCGTCAAAGAGAAGTAGCTCGTCCCATGTTGGGCTCAGAGTTTCATCGATCACCTGCGTCGACCTACAAAATTCCCCGCAAATCACTCTGGCGAATGGATCGGATAGACCCGATGCGTCACTGCCGATCAGAGACCTCGCTTGGTACATGTGTGCCCTCAACTGGAATTTCTGTTGATAATATAATATCCATTATTGAACAATATAGGTATAATAATTGGCTAATATTATAATGTATATGTATATATATATATATATATATATATATATATATATATATATATATATATATATATATATATATATATGTCAGGCGGCAGTTTGTGGGACATTTTTTCACCCATATCATTTTAAGGCTTGTTTTATCAATTAATCCGTTCTAAGACCAACTCTGTAAATTTTTTGACGTTTTATGAATTTTTTGCAGAGATACATAAAAAAGCGTATGCATTGTCAGTTTTTGGGACTCTCAGATTATCGGTTGTTTTCGGAACATCATATATAAAAAACTAAAAAAGTTTACTTTGGTAGCTTTCAGGACTTCAAAATTTATGGTCGATTTCAGGACACCGTATAAAGACATCGCTAGAAGCAGCATGATAACAATTTTAAGTTTTTTAATATACCGTCAAACAAGTTGTGACACCTTCTAACATAGTAGCTGGTAAATGAATAGTTTGATAAAGACCGCCCAGGGGATCTGAACATGGTTTATCCAGATCTCGAGAATCTCGAACAAAAGGCTCTGATTTCCGATCTGCTGGTCGATTTCTGATTACTGTTGAGTTGAATTATTTTATTGAAATTATTTTGAAAATATCATCAGAAAGAATTGCCGCATGCGGTACATGCAACGTATGCAGCAGCTGCTGGCGATATTATTGAAAAAATTATGATCGATAGCATAAATTTTCTGTGTCCTGCAATCTACCGGTAGACCCAAAATTGCATACAATTGTTTAACAAGTATAATTGAAAACGGAAATAATAATCATGGCTCGATTTTTGATTTTTGGAACTGGAAAGAATTGTATTAAGTTGCGTACCATCGCTATCCAGGATAATATCGGAAAAATTGTGAAGAATAGCTAAAATCAGGTGAACTGCAATCCATTCGTGCTTGAATGACAGAATTCGGCCTATTGGTAGATTCCAGGACAGAGATGATCTTCGCCATTCATCACATCTATTTCAAAAATATTGTCAGCTGCAACTACATGCGTTGCACATACTGCATGGGGCGATAATGTAAAGCTGCATGCAGAGACTATCGTCGAATTTCTCGCTATGAACTTGTGGAATAGCTAAAATTAAATGTATCCAGGACTTATAGATAGTCCGAAAATTGTAGGTTACGTATAGTTATTAACGGTATCGCTGTAAACAAATGTCTCAGCGTACAGATTCTGAATCATGAACCTCGATTGGGGTAATCATATATTTTATACGCGATGGATTACTTTGGACTTCTGATGTTAATCCTGAGAAACAGCGAGAGTATACAACGGCCCGTAAACAACCAATAGGCTAAAAATCAGAGCTCGACAAATAATTAACAGGATTTTTGACAAGAGACGTATATACGAGCTTACGTCTGAGCTTACGCACGAGAATTCTTGACAACGAGACAATGAGATAATCATATTTTTAGCTGCATATAGTAGGCATCGGCGTATTTTGATCTGCCACGCTAGTAAAAAATACGGACATTTATTCATGCTCTTTATTCGGAATTCTGCTAATCACAACTCGATCAGCTGTAATTCTTGGCTTATCGGTTATTGGCAGGATACCATCGATTCTTGCGATTATTCTTAAAATCTTTCAAAGTTTGATTACATTGACTGTATCAAGGTACATACATATGGTTACTACTATTCTGGTGGATGGAAAATCCAATCGCTGATACTTTTTTTTATTGAGAATGTTGCCGATTATTCAGTCAGCTTTTATTTTCGGTGTATCGGTTAATTCAGGTACCCTGTACCACCTGACACTTTCGTTATTATTGAAGAATCCTATCAAAAATTGAACGATATTTGTCGTATGAGGGATATGATTAGCTTAGTCAAGTTCCATAAATAAGAAATTTACAAGCTGACATTATCAAAATTGGAAATTCTGTTAATAACTACATAACCTCCAAATTTCTGGGAGCCCTCAAATTTTTGATCGCTCCCAGGATTATTATACACAGTCTAACGGTATTTACTGTATAGAATCATATGTTGTTCCTTTATTTTTGTGGGTCAGAATATTGTAGGTCACTCATACGTTCATCATTACAAAATCTGATAATTGTCGACCTATCGGTTGCTTTCAGGACACTTTACATTCATACGACTTTCCAGGATTACCGAACATAGTCAGATAGTGTTCACCATATGAAGCAATACATAATATGTATACTTGCCCTCAGTCTTGTAAATAATAAATTCAATTCCTAATACGTTTCTTATAAAATGTGCCACTAAATATTGAATTAACTATCATTTTTAGCTTATCGGTCCACTCCAGGATTGATTTGATTTGAACTATTTTTCAAAACTATTATGTGAAGTCTGGAAAAAGCTTCCGTGATTAGCTTGAGATAATTGTTCTCAAACTTGTGAATTACAAATCCGATTATGGATACGTTCATTATTCAAGATTTTAATGAACTCTTAGCTATTATTTCCGACAGCTATAGGTGGATTCCAGGACGCAATTGTTCGCACCTATTTTATAACACCTATTTTACAAATATCCTCCAGAAGAACTGGGTGTCGTTGTACATGACTGTTGCATGCAGTACATGCAACGCATGCAGTTGCTGCCAGCGATAATATTGAAATACTTATGATAAATAGCATAATTCATCTATGTCCTGGAATCTACCAGTAGGCCCCAAATTCCATTTAATTGATTGACGAGTATAATTGAAAGCGAGAATAATATTATTGGCTCGGTTCCTAATTCTTGTAACTAGCAACAATCGTATTAAGTTGCATACTGTGGCTATCCAGGATAGCTGATATCAGGTGTATATTCTGCAATCTATCTGTGTTCAAATGATAACAGGTGTTGGCCTACTGGCAGATTTGAGGACACAGTCAATTTTCTCTATTTATCACAACGATTTAAAAAATATCACCGGCAGTAACTACATGTATTGCACCCTATTGTATTTCAGGACACCCTACATCTTGACAATTTCCCAGGATTAACGAGCATAGTCAGATAGTGTTGACCGTGTCGCTATGTATATGTGTACTTGCCCTCAGTCTTGTGAATAAGAAATGCAAACCCATATAGCTGTCGAGGATATTATCGGAAAAATTGTGATGAATACCTGAAATCAGGTGTATCCTGCTATTCATATGTGCGCAAATGATAACAGATTTCGGCTTCTGGCAGATTTAAGGACACGGATAATTTTCGCTATTTATCACATCTATTTAAAAAATATCACCGACATCAATGTAGAGCTTGTGTAGAGTTACATGTAGTGACTATCGTAATTTTTCTCGCTATAAAATCGAAAATTAGCAGGAATCAAACATGTCCCGGATTTACAGTCCGAAGATTGTCGGTTATGTATAGTTATATTAATGGCATCTCTAAAGTCAGATGTCTCGGCTGACAGATTTTGATCCATAAACCTCTAAACCTCTAAATCCTGCGAAACAACGAAAATTTAAAGCGGCCCGGAATCAACCGATAGCCTGATTTAGCCTGAGTTAGCAGGATTTTGATGAGACACGTATGGGCAACTAGATTTTTTGTCAACGGGGCAGTGAGATAATGATATGTATAGCTGCGGATAACAGGTATCGCCGTATTGTGCATCGTGTTTCGAAAATATTTTTAAAATAATTGTGATAAATAGTTGAAATCAATCGTGTCTTGGAATCCGTCTACAGGCCGAAAATTACACACATTTAACCTCATGAGTGTAACACCTAGAACAGAAGCCGTAATTAACGGCTGGAAATATATTCTATGACAAGTAGGAATCGTGTGAAGCAGCGTGCCTTAGCCGTATCCAAGATATCATCGAAATAATTGCGGTTATGAGCTAAGATCCGATGTGTCCTGAAATCCACTGTTCTCCAATAATAACAATTTTCGGCCCACCGGCAGATTTCAGGACCTGTATGATTCTACATTTTCTTCATTCAAATATGATTCTTAACTATGTATCTCAAATATTTAGTTAATTTCGCCAGCAGTAACTGCATGCAATCACAAACGATACCTCATTGTCTCGTTAGCTAGAAATCAAGTGCTGGATGTGATCTTCACGTTCAATTATACTCATTATCTAACTGTATGTAATTTTGCCGTCTAGAGATGAATTCTGCCACACTTCTGATTTTAGTTATTCTTAGCTATATCAGCTATTTTATTACAATCATGTCGAGAATTTAGGTCCTTGATGCTGGAATTGACGATAGATTTTTAATCACTAATTTCTATTATGCCGTATATATTATCAGATATAAACGTTAATTTCTTTGACGCAATGTATATTTTCAGGACGTGTCCTGAAAAGTGTATTGAATTTGTATCGGTGTTTGTGAGGACGGTCCTGATAATATACAAATGATATATAACTCTTGTGAGGTCGGTCCTGAAAAGCACCAAGTGTCCTCGCAATATACAATAGATACCTAAAATCGTCCCCAAAACTACCCCCTGACACACATATATATATATATATATATATATATATATATATATATATATATATATATATATATATATATATATATATATATATATATATATAAACAACCGGCAGTGCAGAGCATAGTGCCTACATGTTTCGGGCCATGGACGATAGTGCCAATCAGAGGATCCGGTCACTGTAGGTGAGCAGCAGGATCGCATTTAGGTGTATTGTACCTACATACAATAGGCATACGTGCGCGCGGCCTTATACCCGGTGCAGTTATAGGATATATTATGCACAGGTATACACACAACTAGGTGTGTGCGCACCTGTGTAATTCACAGACATTTGGTTGCAGGTTGGCGCATAGGTATTGCAGGCTGAGTACAAGCTAAGAACTAACATGTTTCTGAACATAATGTATCATTGAGGGTGGCAGGGCTCTCGGCCGGTCGACGTTTCTCAGTTCGTGGCTGACTTCGTATCCTTTGGGTAGTCCTTGAATGAAATATTTCTTGTGCTTCAACATTCCCAGCCACATGTAGACTTGTAGTTTGGTCTGGATCGCCCACCCCGAGGGACCGAATCTCTTCTTACCTGGCAACTATACAGAAATATGTCAATGATTAAAAACTTTATATTACCTATAGCCATAATGTATCGTGTAACTATGTAATACCCACATCCGTGTATATGCTACACCTATTAGGGTGGCCATTATTTTGGTGATTTTTGAATTTTGTTCATATCACCCCAAAAACATAATCAAGACATTAAATAAAAAACAAAGTCTGTGTAAAGTTTGAACGCTTTCGGATGATATTGATATTGAGACGTGCTGGCGAGCGATTGAAATTTTAAATGCAAGATGTACACTGGTTTTTTTTTTTTTTTTTTTTTTTTTTTTTTTTTACAACCATACATTTTTTACATTTTTTTCTCCATAATTCCTTCGTCATTGGTAGAAATACCTTTGAAAAATCAATTTGTAGCCCGATAATGAAGTTTATACATTCTACTAAATGTAACAAAACAGCTATCACGTATCTAGGTATACAGAGCATCCGTTAAGTGCAGTGTAATGCTCTTAATAATCAAATCTTGAAAATCGCGTTATTCAAAAATTCAAGGCAATTGCTGTACGCTAATTACATCAAGTAATTATACTTGAATAATTACACTCATTGAAATCATTGTAGTAATTGCCTTGTATTTTTGATTAACATGATTTTTAAGACTTGACTCAGAACAGTACATTTCTAGACACGTGATCTTTTTCGATACGTTCAGTAGGAAGTATATAAACTTCATTATCGAGCAACAAATTAACTTTTCCAAAGGTATTTTTCCCGATGAAAGAGGAATTATGAGGAAATGTGTAGAAAGAAAAATAGAAAAGAAAAAAACAATATATATATATATATATATATATATATATATATATATATATATATATATATATATATATATATATATATATATATATATATATATATATCCTGCATTTAAAATTTCAATCGCTTGCCAGCATCTCTTAATATTATCTGAGAGCACTCGAGCTTTACATAGATTTTTTTTTATATATCATCGATTGTGTTTTTGGGGCGATATAAACAAAATTAGGAAATGACCAAAATAATGGCCGACCTAATATCTATACATGTATAATCTGTGTGTGTATGTATTCATGTACATACATACAGATATGCGGCATATTCGAAAGCTGTATGATATATGTATACAGTATACACGTGTGATTCTACAGTAATTGAACCACGGTTGATTCAATAAACGCAATTTATTAGAACGCTTGGTGGTCGAATTCTTTTCCGTCCATTACCTTCAGAAACATAGTTTGAATTTTCCCACAGTGCCGACCGCATTCTTCGTCTACGATTGAATAAATCAAATCTCTTCCCGGGATTCTGTGGTAAGCGACTCTTCTCCCAGAACTTATTACCCATATGAATACGTCCGGTAGCGAGTCTTGCGGCTGTGAGAATAATTTTCACTATAATTTAACCAGATTCAAATTCATTGTCATACAGGGGTCCCCATTTCAATGTACCAGGCAACTGAATAATTCTTTTATTTCAATTTTTCGAAAAAAATGTATCAGACAAAAGTTGTATGGTTCTGAGGGGGACATTTGCAGTTAATGTTATGGGTTTTGATTTTATCGGGTTTTTATGAGGTGACTTTTTTTTTTTTCTTCTCAAATAAGAACTCCTATTCTTCAGCGCAGATTCATTATCTCCATACCATAGGCGCATTATCAAATGTTCAACTTGGAACCATACAACTTTTGTCTGAAGTATTTTTCTGTATCTCGCCTAGTTTGGTTCGTCTGAAATGGGCCACCCTGTATATATTACATATACCTATATGTAGGTATAGGTATATATAAGTATGTGTACTGTATTATAGCTATACATATACATAGGTATATACGGTAGTTTCGGCTTACGTCTTCGACAAGTAGTTTGAGTTTTTGCAAGTAACTTTGAGCAGTTTTAAGTCGTTCTTTGAAGCTGCCCTTGGTGACCACCGCCCTCAAATTCCTCGACATATTTCCAATATTCTCAATCTCTCTCTGGCACAGCTTGATCCTCTCCTTGTCTAGCTTCGTTTTACCCACACCCGGACCGGTGGCGGAGGATCTACTGATGCTGACGTAACGATTACAATTACTACCCAGCTCCTCGAGGACGGTTTTCAAATATTTCTCCCCAGTAGTGTCCTCGAGATGTGATGAGACCTCGGCAAGGCCCTCTTCCTGTATTAGGTACCCGGTACTTATACGCGTGCAATATAGGTATACGATATAACAGTTTAAGTATAATTAACGTTAATATTGGCATATATCTCCGTTGGATTTGCCCTCGTGGTTATACATTTACAACTTTGAAACTTGTACGCTGCAGAGTACTGCAGAATGTACTCGTCGTAGAATGTACTCAACTACGTATACGCTCATATACACATATGCCTGCATATACAGGTCCTGCATATACATACACATGTTACGCACTGCACCTGTATACTCGCGCGCGTTACACATAAGCACATAATAAATTATTATAACTATGGGTATTTCATAATATTATAGTTATACGTGGATCGGTGTACCAGTTTATCCGCTATCTTCCCAATGATATTGCTGTTGTACATTCTTCGGCGATAATCGGGCCAAATGCTACGCACGTGTAGACAGGGCTTGTCGTCCCAGTACGGCAGGAAATAATACGTTTTATCGTGTGTCATTGGCTTGCACGGGGGTGTTGTACTTTGACAGGAACCCGTGATGACCTCCTGAAATTCATCCTCGTCCCCACTTCCACCGGCTCCACCTTGGATGCTCATCTCGCATATCTGCGGCCGTTATATCCGCAGGTTACACATCTGTTGTATGTACATGTATAGGTATGACGCGCGACGCTGCAGTTTATAGACACCTATAATTTCATGTAGGTAGATATATACCCTTACGGACCCCCGCACCCACCTTGGAACTTTCGTTGTGACCGTCAAGCGCGTTACCGGCATTTCCAATCGACACTTCGAAATACATTGGTTTATCGCCCAGCCTCTTGTCAATCATTGTCGCGTCCATGATCGTCGCGAACATGAAGAACTCCTCGTTCCGGGCGTATGCGGACTCGGTGATTGGCGTTGTTGGTTCAACTTCTACTTCTGACGGCGCCATGTCCACATTGTCGCTGATCTCCGTTCTGATGGCTATCAGAAGTCTGAAAATATTGCTACCTAAGAATTAAGAATTACAACATCGCCTCGTGCTCCACGTACACGGAGAGGAGAACACGGTTGTTCTTATAGGACAAGATCGTATAATACGTATCTTGCATCACAATATTTGTGTATAGCTGGATCTTTTCATATATTCCGACTGAATGTGGTATATCTTGGCATAAGTACGTGTTCATTCATCAGTATATGTATGCATATCATATAGTATAGGTATATAGTTCACGGGCACACGCGGGTACAAGCATGCGTAGGTGTACATTTACAAAGCACTACACCTTCCCCTGTAAGATATTCCCTCGCCGAGTCCTGTATTTAGAGTCGAGTGCTCGTCTATGAGACTGTAATCCCTTATGCTTCCGTACATATGGATGAAGGCCGGTCCGAAGGTGGGTAAGAATCCCTTTTCCCCGTCGTTGCTCACTTGCTTGAGATCAACGAAATGCGTACCAATTACGGTCGCGTGGACTGGGTCATTGTCGCGGAGTTGAATCTTAATTCGCTGGCACAGCGGTGGAAACATTTCTGTGAAAACTATCTGTTCGTTCCATACGGGCGCGTAGCTGTTACGTTTCACGCTTGTTTTACCCTGAAAAATGAAATAATTATGTTCGGCGTGGGTTGACTCTGAGGGTATAACTAATTTAAAGTCATTGTATGTTCTATAACCTTTGTGTGCATCTATTTCTATATCTGTATAGAACAATTATGCATTACGTGTATATACCTATAATGGTGATGAAGTTTAATAAATGTTGTTAAGATGAGTATGATGTTGAAATATATTGCACTTACGCAAAGTCCTGCAAAGGAGACCTGTACGTAGGGATCGACCAGGTCCTTTGTTTCGCCTGTGAATGCTTTTTTCACGTTAGCCATTATACTGCTGTTCATCTTTGGCAGACCGTCGGCTCGGTAAATTTTCACAACAAATTTTGCCCGCTGACGCTCGATGGGCACGCCATCCGGTAGTAGTAAATTTCCTTCGATGTCGTCCTCGTCCTTTTCACTCTTCGGCGGTATTTTTACAGAGTCTCCTTTTCCGATCACGCTGATGTCGCATTTCAGATATCCTTTTGGTCCTCCGGCAACGTCATCGGGATCAGTGAGTAGGGCCCACTTGTGGTAAAACTGATGATCTGTCCGAAAGCCCCCCAGGCATAACAATCAATTACCTCGTCGCACATGGATTTCTATATACGCGTTTGTGTACATAAGTAGGTATATACGTCATGTCTGTGTATGCCCGTGTACCTCGTTAAAGCATCCTGGTTGTATATGATATACACATATACCTATATACATAGATGGATACATAAGTATATATGTGTGTGTATATATATATATATATATATATATATATATATATATATATATATATATATATATATATATATATATATATATATATATATATATATATATATATACACATATACATATATATGAGGCATTACATATACATATATTATGGACTGTGTGTAGTTGGAACGGAAAGTGCAGGGAATTAGTGAGGTGCTGGTATAATAATAATAATATGGTATATAGACATGTATATACGTTGTACCCACCCTGTGGTATGAATCTCATTGCGTTAGCTGAAATTAAGGCCGCCTGGAGCCACAGGGTCTATGCAACGGTATCGCTAAAATCCTCGCCTTATTTCACATTATAAATTATAATATGAATATGATCATATTTCAATGAATTAACGCGAACCTGTAAACTCTAGGGTGGGCCAAATAAGCCGACAATTTTTGTTTTCCAAAAGGCACTTCCAAAACTTGTTTTTTATGATCAAATATAACAAGTCTCGAAAAATCTAAACTCTTAATTTCAATATTTCGAGGGCGCTCATAGCGATTTTCTACTCCTCATTTAAATAACATGGGAAATGTTCTGTGGGTATTATTCGATTTTCATATCTCAAAAACTAATCTATCTATATCTAAAAAGATTTTGCATATAGCTACAAAATTGAAATAGTTCAAAATTGACTGTTCTACAACAAAGGTCTCATGGTCTATTTCGATAAATTCAGCTGTTTTCAAGTCAGTCATGGTTAATTAGCATTATACAATACAATATACATACACCTATGTCAGTACCAATTATGAATACGTGATGAATAATTCTGAATAGGTATACCCATACGGTTGGAAATGGTATACCCACATATATAAGTGGGGATTATTTGTACCGCTCGTCATCATCAGTTTCGAATAATTGCCGGGATGTGCATGATGTATCTTTCGTCATTTAGGGGACCGATTTCATGTATAGGTACATACATACATGTATATCCAGTAATATATTGGATTCTTACGAGACGAAAGAATATATATTCTAATGTATATTCACATTATAGGTATACTTGCCACTCGGAATTATACAGAAAAGCGTAATTTTTTTAAAACAACTTGATCGAAATGGGAAAAAAATCTTACCACTTTGAGTGGATTCGACCGTATACCTATACCTACATATACCTGTCAACTCTCATGGGGGTACCTATAGGTATACCTGTGTCTCGAATTTATAACATATTATGCATACAGTGTACACTTATTTAAGTATGTAGCAAGCGTGCACAGCAACAAAAACACACGCATGTCCGGTACAATAGCATGGCAGATCCAAGTGTTGACAAACACATATATATATATATATATATATATATATATATATATATATATATATATATATATATATATATATATATATATATATATATATATATATATATATATATATATATATATATATATATATATATATATATATATACATATGTATATGTATATATGTATATACATGTATATACGTATTGTGTGCGGGTGCGTAGCAAAAGCGTGAATGTCGTAAACCTTCGTCGAAAGAAAAACCATATTGCGGCAAGAAAATAATATTGAGAACCATTGGGAGACTATATCGAAATGATAACAGTTTTCAATAGCATTGTTGCGCTGATATTGTATTCTTTGTCGACTCGAGGTGGTGCGGCTTTCGTCTATCGTGCGGACCGTCTGGTGGTTTGTTAATGTAACAAATAGGAAAGACGCATCTATCTATCAGTCTGCACTTAACGAGTGCAGTAAGTCACGAGCCTATTTCATTGAATAAGAATATCAGCGCCACGTTTCACATACGGGGCTTTAGCGAATATATGTAGAGCACTGCGGATTTCATGCGTCTCCCCCATTCAATGAACAATCCGTGATAATTAATCGGGATATATCGTCGCAGCAGTTGCGCTGCTCGCGACGATATATTACCGGTTCAAGCGTTTAACCTCTTCCCAGCCACTGTTCCTGCACATCTGGAACAAATTATAAAAGATCTACCGCACGAAGTAGATTTTTCACGGATTTTCGATGAAACCTTCCAAAAACCATTTCTCTTCACGGAGCCAGAAAATTTGGCCGGGAGTAGGTCAAGTATTATACAGGTATATCGACAAAGTTAAAAATTCTACTGCATAATTATTGGACTGGAGATGAAACTAACGTTTACCACGTGATTATAATTATACTAATATCGATATAAGAATAATTATTAACAATACAAAAATGCAAATAGGCTTGGAGGATGGGTAGGGGGCTCCCTCGATTGGAAAGAAGCTGGTACACAAAATTTGTCTGTAAAAATCGGCTCTCGCAATTGTCCCTTGTACTATGGTATACATTAGGGTGGTCCTTATTTTGGGTATTCTTGAAATTTGATCCGGCTGCCCCCCCAGAATCTTTCCAAACGTATAATAAAAAGTTCCTGTAAAGTTCAAGCCCTTAATATTGATATCAATACGTGCTCCTCAGCGACCAAAGTTTCAAATGCAAAAATACATGTATATTTTTGTGCATCGATTGTACAAAAAATGTTATCTCGCGTGATAGTTGATTAAAAAATCTGAAATATGGCTCAGTTGTTGCCTACAACAAGAGGTACAAAAAGGTATTTTCATTATATTTTTTTGTTCAAAAATAAATTTCCGACTTGTTGTGAAATAGAGGAAAAGAACAAAAATAAATAAATAATGTAGAGGTCATAATTTGGAAATTTATTTTCGAAGAAAAAAAAAAAAAATATAATGAAAATACCACATTGTTCCTCTGGTAGTTAGCAACAACTAAGCAAGGTTTCAGAATTTTTGATGAACTATCACGTGGGATAACAATTTTCATACAATCGATGCATAAAAAGTACATGTATTTTCGCATTTGAAACTTTGGTCGCTTTCGGGCACGTGTTAATATTAATAATAGCACAAGCTCAAACTTCGGAGGCATTTCTTATTATATATTTGAAAAGATTCTGGGGGGCGGCCAGATCAAATTCCGAAAATACATAAAATAAGGATCACCCTAATATACACGACGTAAATATGTATGCATACGCATATATACATATGTATAATTGTATATACTTGGAATACATAGTTATACCGTTCTAGTATAGGGTCCCGTTTCAACATAATTAAACCCTCAAAGTCCGTGGCCGGGAAAATCTCGTCTATAAGACTTATATTGACTTGAGGTTGTATTTTATATACATGGTATATGCGGTGTTATAACGGCACGCCGAGGGACACTTATTAAGAACAAGCAATAATTATTAAGCAATGCGACCGAATATAAGCATAGAAAAGACGTGACATATAGATAAAATTCTGTGCAAAGCTCTGTCGAATCTAGGGAGTCGAATAAAGCGTGTACCTGGCTGAGCCCAGACGGTGGCTATGTCTAACTTAAAGCTGCCCAGTGTTAGATTAGCGCGTAGAAGGTTCCGCGATTGCTGCACCTGTGCATCATTACAAATTACAACACATTTATGCCTGGTTCAGTAGCGTAGTTCACAATGTTACACGAGCAAATTGGATTGGTCATATACACACACCATTTACCTACCATATTATAAATACATAATATGTAACTATTATCGTGTACTACGTATATACATCGAGAAATAAAAAAAAAAAAATTATCTTTCATCCGGCCGGATATCTGCTATCAGTCTGTTATAGGTACAGATAAACTCGGGTATATACCTCATAGACCAATAAAATTCTCGGTCCCAAGGCCAACAAAGCAGATTAATTTTCTTCGCGACTAATAATCTCTCTTTTGCCGAAACTCCCACAGATCAATAATTCTCTACCACTTCCCCAATGTAAAATGATAGGTGCTTTCATGCACGACGAAAGGATAATATGTGTACCGTATGTACGTTATAAGTCTCGTGAATTCCTATACCATACCTATGTATCCCCTACTGACTCGCGTGTTTTTGAGTTGCCGGATTGCTGGCCGAGTTACTAATTCAATATTGTAGGCTGCAGAGTAGGGATGCCCGATACCGGCTGCACTGTTAGTCCAAATCAAATCTCATCGAACCTGGCACTTCCGCGAGGATATACATACATACAGGTATACGTACCTATATGTATAATATGGTATACCTATTGCTGCATATACATTAGGGTGGTCCTTATTTGAGGTACTTTTGAATTGTTATGATCACATCCCCTAGATCGGTTCCAAATCCAGAAAAAGAATCTGGCTCTTCATTTTAATATTAAGATGTATGTACCTGTAGCCACCATTCATATTTTATACTGAGTCCTCACTAGGGTAGTCCTGATCTGGGATTCTTTCGAATTTTCATGATGCCGCCCCGTGGATCCGTTTCAAGTCAAGAAAAAACAATTCTCTCAAAATTTCAGTCGTTGACATTAATATTGACACGTGCCTGTAGCCACCATTCGTGTTTTCTTCTGGGTCCTCACTGGCTATGGTATTGGTGGTTACAGGCACGTGTTAATATTATAATTATTAAGGGCTGAAATTTGGAGAGAATTGTTTTTTCTTGACTTGAAAGCGATCTAGGGGGTGGTATCATGAAAATTCGAAGGAATCTCTAATCAGGACTACCCTAGTGGGGACTCAGTATAAAATACGAATGGTGGCTCTAACAGGCACGTCTTAATATTAAAATTAAGAGCTGAAATTTTGGAAGGATTTTTTTTCCTGATTTGGAATCGATCTAGGGGACGTGATTATGAATATTCGAAAGTACCCCAAATAAGGACCACCCTAATATAGATATATACCTACAAATAGCACCAGGAAAGAATATATAAGTGACGATTATATTTTCTGTATAATCGATCCGTGTGCTATACTTCTATATAGATTTACATATATGGCATATATGTTACATACGTACATACATACACACATAGGTACATACATACACACATACAAACAAACATACATTACGGTAATGAATTAATTGTAAAACTGAATGAAACATATGATATTTCACTCACCGACAGAGTGATGATCTTGTCGAACAGCATAATTGGCGGCATGTGGAAATCGAAGACGAAGTACTGCAACGTGTAACACCGTCGTATTAACCCAATTTCGAAACGAAAAAAGCGACTGGAGGGTGAGAGATGTATAGGAGGATAGATAGATAGATAGATAGATAAAGAGAGAGAGAGAGAGAGAGAGAGAGAGAGAGAGAGAGAGAGAGAGAGAGAGAGAGAGAGAGAGAGAGAGAGAGAGAGAGAGAGAGAGAGAGAGAGAGAGAGAGAGAGAGAGAGAGAGAGAGAGAGAGAGAGAGAGAGAGAGAGAGAGAGAGAGAGAGAGAGAGAGAGAGAGAGAGAGAGAGAGAGAGAGAGAGAGAGAGAGAGAGAGAGAGAGAGAGAGAGAGAGAGTAGAGTAGAGCAGAGCAGAGCAGAGCAGAGCAGAGTAGAGTAGAGTAGAGAGAGAGAGAGATAAGACGAGCCCGGACAATTTTGAATGCCGTCATCATAACGCCAAGTCTATATAACATATCTGTATTATATTTAATGTAATGCAAGGAGCGTATTATGATGAATGATGTATATTAATATATCGATCGATCGATTGATTCGTGCCAGATTGCTTCCATATGCATAATGCATGTCCACGTGTGCCCGAAGTTTCGTGCAGGTATCGGCATACGGTCCTTTCCACCAAGCACGGAGAAGAAAAAGCCGAAGACGAACCAGAAAAAGAAGAAGACGAACCAGTAGAACAAGAAGAGGAAGAAAAAAACGGAAGTCAAGTCGAAAATTACCTCGTTGTAGTACGGACAGTTTGTGGACTCTTTAACGCTTGTATATTTCCGCTGGTCACCGACTTGAACGCAAACCATGGGATCCATGTTGAGACCGGCGAGTTGTCTGGCTTCTATCACGGTGATGCAGACCTGATAGTCCTGAGCTTTTAGCGCACTCTGCCCTGTCTCACCGCTCTGCAAATCATATCATCTTCTCCATTAAAACCAGCTCCTCGCACGTGGCCGACGCGTCGAGTGACATAGTCGAGGTCAAACTGGGCTTACACTTAGTACATAATTAACCTTCTAAGTAGCTTTGGAATCGACTCGTTTCATGATTACAGGAAAAGTTTTCTCGGCATCGAGAGAAAATTTTTGTAAATCATCCATTATAACGCATCAATAGACGTATAGGTATTGTCTGACCTTAGGCTTGATTCTTTTCGTAGATTTCGCTGCAGGGTTACGCTCTTCGCTTGCGCTAATCTGGCTGTCATTGTCAGAGGGGTTCAATTCAAGGGACGTGATTGAATTCGTCCGGGATACCGCGGCGGACGAACCACAGCTGGAGTCCCGTTGTTCCAAAAGCTCTCGCGTCTCGGAGCTGCTGTCGCAGGACTTATCCCTAGGTGGTCGTTGTTTGCCCAGTCTCATGAGCGAGCGAACACTCTTTAGGGTTGAACTCCTGTTCGAATTAGGATTGATTGAATGGCACTTGCCTCGAACATCAGTTCATAAAAGATAAATCCAATTGGGGCAAAGAGAAAGGGAGAGAGAATTAGGAGCGATTACATTCCATTCGGCACCGATACATATATAAATCACCTATATATATATATATATATATATATATATATATATATATATATATATATATATATATATATATATATATATATATATATATATATATATATATATATATATATATATATATATATATATATATATATATATATATATATATATATATATATATATATATATACAATTCTTAGCTCGACTATTATGAGTATGTATGTATATGTATACGTATACCGATATAAAAATTAGGAATTAGAATATAGATATCGTATTATTAGTTTACAGGTATACCTGTAATACATAAGTATGTATAGTGTACATAATATTGAACTATTTTTACGTATGAGAAAGTATCTATGTCGCCCATCATATTCGGTATTACCGTTTCTGGAGGTCCGGCGATCTTTCCGCCGCGGACATGGAGCTGCCACGCTGGATGGTACCACCCCGTTTTCTCGTCTTCTCGGGACTGTGCCACGATCCCCGCCTTTTTACGGAGCTCGTTTGCTCAAGGCTACGCTCCAGGTTGGCAATATTCTGCTCAATGTCGATGAGCATCTGCTGTTCGTCTTCCATAATCTCGGTCCCGGCGTACGAGCTGCAGCTACCATCAGGGGGTGCGTAACGCACCTCGAAGGTGACCACTGCCTGAAAATGATTTATGAAGTCGTTGGTCGTCCGTCGTCTACTGATTTCATTCACAATTAAGGTAGGGCACAGTTACAGAAAGAACTTGCTCCTTGACGCAGAATCTTCCAGCGTCTCTATCGAGTAGTCAGATCTTATGTGCCAGACTTACCGGTAGTGGTCTGTTGCTGAGGTCGATCAACGAGTCGCTGACTAGGATCCTTCCTTCTCTGACGACAGCCTGGAGTACCATTCCATATTTCGCGACTACTTTTTCGTTGCGCAATATCCCTCGAGACACGACAGACAGCTGAAGTGTCTCCACATCCTCCACCGGTCTTCCGAGGTGCCACGTGAAACTCTGCAGTAATGGAGAAATCGCTTGGACCATATTTTTACCGAAAGCCTCTCTAAACCCCTACCAGTCGCACGTATGCGCTTCCTCATAATAAAGTAAACCTGTGATCTCGATATTCTTTTCATTTTTGATTTTTGATTTTACTTGCTCTAGGATTCCCCGCACCAAGCAGAGATGTGGGTACAATATGTACACACACGCATAAATTACAAGTACACTGGTCTCAGATACACATGCAACCTGACCAATATGCGTATGATATTACACATTATGTACCAAACGGATATACTCGTGTCTGAGAATGATGTCCGCCGATTTGTATCGCGTATTGGTTAGCTATGATATTGATCAATGACTGCGTAGCATTCAGGCTGTAACAGTAGTATTATACCCATATCCATAGGACACTTTTTTCAACAATACGTACCTGCTCTACGACAATGAGATCGCTTGCATTTTCTTCGAGGTTTCGGGAGCAGTGGGATGCACCTGAAGACACAACAAGAAATGCGATTTGCTTTTTGTTGTCATAGCTTATACCTATATGTATATACCCTGCAATCATAGGCATGTCCAGTATTTTTTCGATATTGTAATATATGTATACCTATGTATATCCCGCAATGATTGGAAAACATAAGGCCCATATGGTACGATAACTATACGCATCGCTCCGGGTGTATATTTTGCTTCTTTAACATCGGGGTTCAAGGTCAACGAAATGGGGTTAGCTTGAAGAAAATCTCGGGCTAACCTTTCATAATTTATAAACCGACATCTGATGTAATTAACGAACACGGGCATGGAAGCGTATGAGTAATACAGCCACGCAATGAAAACATGCGGCATACATATCTCGCGTGTAGATATAAATTCCATTTCAACCGCGTATAAACTGGAGCGGTTTGTGGGTCATGGAAAACAACCCCCAGCCCACCGAGACATGACCGAGTCCCGCGTGCGGTACCGCGCGTGTTGATCGGGGATATCTCACGTCAATACATGAATACGTATACCTATGTATGGGTATATACCTACATATACATAGGTATGCATGCACCGCTGTACATAAGTAATATTTGTACGGGCATACCTGCTATAGCTATAGGGAAGAGCGGGTCAAAACGGGACATCTAAGCGAAAAATGCGGCTGCAGTAACTACGGTACAGGGGTGGTCTGAAAAGTTTCCGACCCAACAAACATACCATGCTATTATGACGTTAAGGTCGGAAACTTTTCAGACCACCCTCGTATGTACAAATATATACAGCTATGATTCTAGATGATTGTGTTTTAATGAAAAATTTGAACTGGATTAGATAACGAATTTTCAAAGGAAAAAATAAAATAATACTTTTATTTTTCAAATTTGTTATGCGTCCAATTCCTCAATTCCTTAGATAACAGATCCCTTCACGTTTTGTCGAGTTCCGTTTATCTTCGGCGCTATATAACCGAAATATAGAAAAATTAGGTGTTAAATCGTCGAAAAAACGGAAACGTCAAAAACCACCACTTTGAGTTCTTGTATTCTAAAATCGACAAGAAAAATAAACATTTTTGAGACCATTTACAAATTTTTTCGGCATGGAGTATTTCTTTTTACTTTCAACACTGACAGAGCCTGACGCAATTAGATATGAAAAAATTTGGAAAAATCATTTGGGCCGTTTTTTGGGTGGTAAAAGCCAGTAAATTAGGAATATGTCCAAATAAAAATAGTGAGGGTCAAACCTTTATCGAGTTGACTTGGACTGCCCCATATATATTATACACTGGCATGTCAACCTATATATATTTATCGCCATGTACAGGGTTATGATATACATATACATATATATATATATATATATATATATATATATATATATATATATATATATATATATATATATATATATATATATATATATATATATATATATATATATATATATATATATATATATATATATATATATATATATATATATATATATATATATATATATATATATATATATATATATATATATATATATATGCGTAATATAGAGAAAGACCTCGGGGAAATAGTTTGTCAATTCTACCACGAACACGCAATAATTACCTCTGAAGTCGATCCTCACGAACTTTTCACCTTTGCATTTTAGGGCCTGGAAGTTTTTCACGCTCACTACGAGCGACATGGTGGACCCAGTTTAAGACACAGTCGATTTCTTCCCGAATTGTGTAGCTTTCACATTCTGATCAAGAAAGAGATGACCGCCACCTCGCCCAAGTGCACTGCAGGGTGAAAATTATCGCAAAAACCGACGTGATTACATTTTACACGGCGCGGCCTTTGATAACTATAATCCAGCATTATTGTCGCGCCAAGATAACATCTCTTGTACGTTGGGGTTCGACAACCCTGTACGATGAATATCGAATAATAATATTATAGAAAATATCACTATCAAACGGGATTGTGATCAGTTTAGTATTCGTTGATTAGGCGTTTGAATAGGATCGTGATGCGATCACACTGGTGTACAGGTACGAAGAATAATCATTGATCTAAGAACATTCCGAACTCGTCCAACTTCTCGATTTTGTAGCGTGACTCTCGACTCGGGGGCTGGTCTCACACTGCCCGCGTTTCTGCTGGTAAGGAAACAATAATCCCCGCGCTATCGAGGCGCTGCGCCGAACCACACCGCACCGCACCGTCGACGGCTCCGTAAAACGAAGGCTTCCCTCACCGCCCAAAATGTGCCTTACCAGCCTGTGTCCCCGTGTTTCGTGTACATGCCGTGTATTAGCATATTTTTGTCAGGTATACGTTAATTCTGAACGAGACGCGAGGCCGAGCAGGCACCGCGCGCAGGTGCGGACAATCGTGATTCCACAATCCCTACGATCACCGTCCGCTGACGTAAATATTCCAGGTCCAGCACCACCGAGGGCGCGAACAGGTGCCTCCGTGGCTCGTGACGTCATTTACGACAGTTTTGTCGGCTCTTTGACCTGCTGGATTGTACCTGTTGCAGCGATTTCAGTCTGCAGATTTTCAGCTATGGATACTATAGGATAATCTGAGAAAATCTTGTGGGGCATGATATATGCTGACGTCGTTCAGAGAATCATACGTACAGACGGCTAAGTGATTTGCTCTGAAGCGCAACGTTCAAAGTAAGCAAAACAAAATATATTATATATTATTTATTAATATATTATATATAATATTGACCAGTAAGCGTGTGCTGCGTGTCCACGGTGCCATGAGCGATCATCGATCCAATACCATGACCATGCCGAGGACATATCATATCCTGCAGCCCTGGCTATCCTCTCCTCTTCTCTTTCGGCGTGTGCCGGCTCGTGTAGGTAGCACGCGGTTTCTACGATGTGTGTGACATTATGGTGATTACTATATATTGATACACATCGTACTATAGTCTGTATAGTTACCGTATAATACGAATGGGCACTATTTTTTAGGCTGACGACTAGTAAGTTGAACGGTCGACGATCATAATAACGAGTTCATGCATTGTTGGGAGGAAATCGAGTACCTAGTCGCTAATTCTCTCTCTAACGCGAGCCAGTTTTTATTATTACTATTATTATTATTTTTTTGCAGTTCAGCGGCAACCTATCTCTTATGTACACCGTGTACGCAATCTTACAGATTTATATTCTGGAAAAATCGAATTTTATAGTCAGCTATTGAGATCGGTCAATGCGTCGGCACATATAATCGCTGACTTCAATAGTGTTCAAGTTCCACAAACAGTGACTTGAAATATTCTTACACGAAACCACGAAATCGAGGTATCAGTAGGAATTGACCACTCAATATCAACAGGCAGTCATACCATAAGCTATCGAAATAGTAATAAAAATCCTCACCAAACATTTTTTCGAAATTGAATGAATTCTTTTAATCTTATTTTCTACAATTTTTCCCGTAATCTAACCATAATAATTTAGTATATTTGGGGCGCGACAGACAGGTGAAAGATCGGGAAGAAACAGCCCTTTCCTCAGTTCAACGAAAAGAAAAATCTCCAACTGTAAAGGTCATTCCTGAGTTCCTTAGAGATTCGCGTTCGCACAGGGGTAACAGGATGGTTCCAGGGCGTGGGGTTGGGGGTGGGGGCGGATCAATACATCTACTCACCAGGGGTTGTTGGAGGGGCATTCAGCGCCATCCAGCACTATATGATTACAACGAATCTGAAAACTGTTGCACCCGGATCCCACACGTACATACATACAATATACACTCATGCGACGTTGTCGGCACGCTAATTATTTTGTTATCAGGGTGTCAACTTCATATCTCCCTTTGCCTTTAACTATTTTCATTTATCTCGCGTTTTATCTATCGCTGCACTCTCTCTGCTATACACTACCCTCTGTCCAATTGCGCTGTAGTTGGGCCTGGCAGGTCCTCTTCGATCTCTATTAGCAAAGATCATAAAAGTTAGTTCTTAGTCTCTGCCGCTGCTCTGTGGAATGATATTCTGGCTGAGATCCATACCATTTCTTAATTCGCCTTATTTGAATAAGAATTGGACGACTACCTGAAGCATAAGACGATACTAACGTCTCTATACCAGCGATTGTCTGCCCTCCATATAATTTCTGTATCTATAATATCTGTTGTCCAATCGGCTAATTGGATAGATAATTGTACATTCCGATGGTTCCCTATTGTATATTGGGTGATTGGTCTGAGGGGATATGGTACCAGATCAAAATGAAATACTATTTTCTCTCTCTCTATAATCTGACTGTCTTTATCTCGATTTCTGATGTCTCGTTTATGAGACTCAAATTCGTAGGGCGGGAGTGATCATTCCCGTATACGTAGTAAGAATTGCCTCCGATCGCAGGAGTATCACTCGTTTGAAATTCCTAAATTCTAAACGAACATTCGTATTCCTTCCGCAGGACGTCCTGCTCCGGCGGCACGATACTTCAGTGTCACGGTAAGCGTCACACGAATACATGATTGGTTACTACCCCGATATTGAGCCTGGCTCCATATAGCTTCAACGCTCTCATTCTGGTTTGATAAGAAATACATATACGTATTGTGTCATCGTCTGGGTCAAGATACCCTCTCCTAATTATTCATATTATAGAAATGCATGCTATACATTCTTTTTTCAGTACAGGTATGTATATCCAGACCTAGAAGGCTGTTAGCCTTGCAATATTCAAAACCAATTATATGCTACAATATACGAACCTCAAGCAGCATACTCCTAATAATTCTTCATAGTCTTATGGAGTTTTGCGGCTGTAGCTGCCCTTATACGTATAATAAGGGTATCGGCAAGGTTGTGGACCGGCCAAGAACTGTATTGGTTAAACATGTTTGCGAATGAGAATTACGGCTTTTGATTGATGAGATTGGCATATAGGTATGGGGGTGGTTACGAAACTATAAAAATTCCATCTTTATTTTAAAATGATGTGTGCATAATAACAGACCAAATCTCAATATCGAATACCAATGAATTTATTGTACTTAAAATTCAAAGATAGAATAACGTGAGGTTGAGATCGTTGTAATGATATTGCACATTTGCATATGTATAATGAAGTATATCTGCGTAAACTATTGCATTTGGAAGCATGTCGATAACTTACACATAACGCTACAATTTGTTGAGATAAAGGAGTCCCGTGTAATTTATAGACAACATCCCCCCCCCCCCCCCCCCCCTCGTCGATTGTCAATGAAATGCATTATTCCTCTTGCGGTCGCTGTCATCGGATGGCTCAATAGCGCAGGTTAGAAAATGAAACATGATTGAGCAATTGATTCACTATCGAAAATTCTGCTTTTTATGTAGATAGATATAATTGGAAAAGCCACTTGGATGTTTGGGTCCCTGAACGAAGATCTGTACTTTCATCGGTAGAATATGATTAGGTATACTGCATTCACGTGAGGTGTTACAAATGAACCTGCTCGACCAGACCACCGATTATCGGCACACTCTTCAACCGTTCGGTGGCGAAGTCGAGACAAAATTTAGCCGCCCCGACATTCTTGTAGACGTAGTAAGCAATCCCAAAGTAGAAGGCGTACACTGCGGTGATGTGAATCACGTACAACCTGAAAATAATTAGGGTAATATTAGATGTAAAGACGAAAGGTCTGCAACAGTTGTGGATCTCGGCCGCGGGGCGAGTTGGGTCACGCAGTTAACGCTTACATTTTCATATGTCGCCGAGCTCTGGGCAGTGTCTCCAGCTTCTCTTTCATGCAGTACTGACGTGCGCCCAGGACAATATTAACCATGTATTGAAAAATTTCGATCTTGAAGAAGTCGATGGGAAATAATTCCTTGTCTTTTGGGCTCATCTCTTCCCAGAGTGTAAGGAGATTTGTATTGTGGAATACCCACTCCCTCGTCGTAAAGTATTGCAGAACGTCCATTCCGTCCGCGATACGTCTCTGTATACGCACCATGCTGTGGTAGAAATTGATCGGTTTACCGATTGCACACTGCAGTGTGTGCGTTGAACGTGCGCACATGTGCATGGTGTATTATACTCACAAACGCTTCTGGCGAAATATCAGCATGAGAAAATCGATGAAGTATGCGGGACATAAGTGGAAGAAGAACACGAAAATGTTATGAACAAACTTGCTACTCCGAATGTCACCGTCCGGATACCAAATGGCCCCTTCAAAAGGATACTCGTGACCAATCCTTCGACCCTTCTCCACAACCTCACCCCACGTGATGGGCATCACCCCGCTCTGCGTGATGTTGTAAACGGGCAGCTTCTTAGGCCTGTGTTAGTTGATTTCGTATACAGTTAGAAAATTCTATTATATGAGTAAACGTATATTTGATGGGTACACTATAGATGATATGTATGTTATAGGGTGTCCGTTATTTCGCAAAATTTTTTCAATTTCTTAAACGTCCCCCAAATCATATGAATTTACACCCTAAAACTCGATTTCAGACGTAAAACAAAAAAATCAAAAAAATAAATCCGATTCCTTCAAGCGGTGCCAAAATCACTTTACTTTTTCCATTTATTTAACCTGGGATTGTTTCGTATTTTGGAAATGATTTTACTTCTCAGTCACTCTATCAGCTATCCAAAGAATTGTTGTTGTAATGTATTGAATTATTTCCTTTCTCAGATCGTGTCTCTCGAAGGAAAAATTTTGACATCGGTAGAAAAAAAGAATTTCTTCTTTTTTAATGAAAGAAAATCTTTTTAAAGTAAAATTCTCATATTTTTTACTTCAAAAAAAATTTTTTCTCACCAATTTCAAAATTTTTCCATTGAGAGACACCATCTAAGGAAGGAAATTAACAATAATTTGTTGGATAATTCATGAGATGACTGAGAAATAAAATAATTTCGAACAAAGGAAAGAATCCTATGTTAAATAAATGGGAAAAGTTAAGTGATTTTGGCGCGGTTTAAAGGCATCAGAATTTTTTTTTTTTTTTTTGTGTCCGAATCTTAGATTTAGGATTCAAACTTATCATTTAGGGGGCGTTAGAACACATAAATAGTAAAACTTATCGATGCTACATCGATTATGTACCCAACTCAACTGGACAATTTGGCATCAAGCGCTATTATTGTGAATGTACGAAAGGGATTCGTACCGTCGGGTGTTGTTCACACGTAGCAGCAACAATTTATTACTTATCTAATGCTCGATACCTCGCGAAAATTATAAGACCTGCAGAGGTATTAAGTAGAATTTTCGACACAGAACAGGTCAATCCTGTTATCAATGATGATAGTGATGAAGATTGAATACCCTGTATATGTTGTACACATTTTTTATGTAATGTAATTTTAAATCTGTTTAATATCCTCATCAAACAGATGAAAAATTATTAAAGCTAAAATATTATAAAATCAAAAGTGAATTTGTTCACTCATTCAGTAACTAATAGAGTATTTTCAACTATGTCAAAGAATCATTAGATCACGAAAATGTGTCCCTCCGATGATTGAGTTGAAATTGAGCTACGCTTTTCCCTAAAAAACGATTGAGAAATCGGTTTTTGAATTTTTCAACAATGGTGCACCTTTCCGAAAAATCTGAAAGAATGACAGAAAATCAAGAATGACGTGATGTACATACTGTGGAAAAAAAGAAGTTAGTCACTCTTCAAACTCAGTGAGAAATCGATAATTTACACTTCAAAAGATTTTTCGCAGCTCGAGTATGGCACGAAAAAATTTGAAAACATTCTTAATCATGTACATACATTGATATCCGCCAGATCTCACATTTTTTTCATATTTTTCAGAGTAAAAATGGCGTAGGAATCGCAAAAAATCTGAAATCCACGTTATTCTGAGTTTCCAGCATATGATATAGTAAAGATAGAGGGTTTAAATATGGGCGAACCAGGTTTTTGACGTAACTCTAAAATGTGGCGTATAGCAAATTCAAATCGGTACAGCGGCACATTTCATATGTAACCCCGGCTAGGCCCAAATTTACA
>OZ001261.1:672500-914464 GCA_963924015.1 Macrophya annulata
TCAAAATCGAGATCACTAATTGCGAATGCCATTTACTCTATTGTTCGTATATACCTTTACACATAGATACGTACATACATATTATACATATATATTTATGAATAATATTCTCTCCTGCATTGTCTTTGTTTCACGACGAAATCCTAATCACATTTCACGTCTTATACGCTTTCGTTTTCGTTTTCCGTATCCCGAAAGATATAATTAACAAAAAAAAAATCAATAAAAATTCTTGTAAATGGACAAATTATTTACAATTCTTCTCAGTTTCGAAATTTGTAACTGGATATAAATAATTCCACGAATCTTTTTCGAAATTGACAAGTTTTTAAGTTACAATAAAAAAAAATTAAAAACATAAAAAAATCCACAAACATTTTTCAAAACTTGGAAGTGTCCTGCATCTTCGCAAATTTTATAAGTAGGTATACGTATATTATATTTAATATGCAAACGTACAAGTATAGGTAAGTAGATATATATGTTTAAATAATATATGCGTGTATATCCCAGGTAGGTACCAGCCTCCGTTTATAAGGGTGGGTATATACCAAGCTATAGCTGTATCGAAAGAACGCGTCACGCGATACTAGAATTTAAATCGACTGACCTTAGGCCTAGGAAGTTGGCCTCCTCCCTACAGGGTGGGGCGGCACAGTGCGGTGCGACGACGCGAGGCTTCAAGAAAGAAGAAAAAAACGAAAAAGGGCAGAAAAATAAAATTGGAAAAAAGAAAAAACCAGGTGTAAAGGGTACAGGGTAGGCAGAGGACGGTTTATAGGCAGCAATGAAGTGGCCGCACCCAGTCACCCACCTGTCACACGTCTCGCTCCGCCAGAATAAATAAACTTTTATTTTATCGTGACGTGTTTGCGGAACACCTACTGCACCTACACTTATACACATAGGTAGATATCTATGCGCCCGGGATGGACAGGTGAAAATATACATATACATATGACTTGGTATACATGTATAAGTATATACAATACAATTACTATATATATATATATATATATATATACACCTTTATGGAAACAAAAATATATAATAAAGAGTAAAAATTGAAAATTAAAGAAAGACAAAATTCAAATACATGTAAATGGAAATCGCTTCACGATATTATGGATATATATATTTTTTTTTTCAAGTTCAATTTTTTGTTCTCTAACGTATATCGATATACCTATATACCTATACAGTATAGAGGGGTCAGATATACATTAATAAAGTGATTAAAAATATATATACATACATGTACATGGATATACACGAATAATTATTGGAACGTGGTGCTTGCAGCATATCTGTTAATTACCCTACTGATGACGATATTCTGCGAGTGTATAATATACCAATAACCGTCAGTGTGTATGCACAATGTCTGTATGTATGTACATATATGCATGCATGCATATAAAATACATGCATATATTCATTGGTATACGATAAGAAAACGTCTATATAAATAACACAAGAGTGTACGTAGGTATATGTATAATATTATAGATGCTCTTGCGCGAACATAAATTCTCCGTAAAGATAATATTTCCGTTGTTCTTATATACAAGGTGTCTAATTTGTCTTTCAGTCAATTAATTTATTGATTCACTCATTCATTCAATTAATTTATTCACAATTTTTATATAAAAAATAGAAAATAGAAACACCCGAATCTATAACATTAATTTCTTGACGAATTTTATTATATTATTTATAAATGACAAGAGTGATATTATTTATCTGCAATTTGTTTAAATATTATTTTCTTTTTTCACGTTTTCCGGTTTCTTTTTCTCTCTTTGTCCGTGTTTTATTACATATACAGAGTAACAACAGAAATTTAATGACAGAGTGTTAATTCTTTTTTTTTATAGAATAAACTTGATCGAGTTTAAATAATGGTTTATTCCTGTCGTCGACGTTAAATCAACTATATAATGTTTATATATTGAACAGAAAATTATTTTATATGTATAAGCTAGGTATATTATGTAAAATTGCAAGCATGATGATTTTAATCAATCCGCGAATCGTATATCAGGCATATATACATATATAAATATATTCAAAATTTTCGAGGCAGATAATAGAATTCCATTATAGTACATATATACCTGTATACACGTAGTAAGATTTACGGTATTTCGAGAATTTTTAAAAACCTCTGAAAAGTAAATAAAAATTCCAAATTCTCTATACATAGAAAACTGTCATGTGATTATAGATTATATACATATATATATATATAAAAGAAGGAATATAAAAATAAATTCAATTCACTATATTATATACTTATATATATATATATATATATATAATGAGATTATTTGAGGAAAGACAAAAAGAAAAGCAAAAAAATATCATCATCCTATACATTCTTAAGAATAATAATACGATCTGCGTGAGGTTAGCTAATAAATTTCAAGTGTGACATTAGAGTGATCCTTATCGATTTATAATGTAGGGACAGACGACACGGATAGCACTGGAATGAGAGGGAAGAGCGGGGGGAGCCCCCTGTCGTATAGGTATGTAATTATGTATATATATATATATATATATATATTGTATATACCTATATTTATATACACGCAATGCCACTTGTTGGGCAGAAACCTAAAAGCGTTGAACAACCGCACCGATGAGAAAAAGGAAAAATTTTTTTTTTTTTCATGGTAAAAAGGTATACTTATACACTTTTACTGGTGTGTAGGTAGGTATATATAATTACATCTCCCGATCTTTAATCTTTACCGCGGACACTTTACTTATGCGATAGACGATGAGCATATAAAAGTAAAAATTAATAGCGATAACCGTCATTATTTAATTATTATTACTATTATATGTATACACGTATATAAGCTACAGGTAGATATATATCAACACTATCGGGTGTTTAACATAAGAATAAGTTTTTCTTTTCCATTTTATTAATAATCACTTATGGATCATTTTTAGGGCTATAATGTAAATGAGTGAAACGAGATGATTAGTATATTATAATAAGATCTCCTTGACGAGAAAGAAATAAGAAGTGAAATCAAATGAATTAAAATAGAATAAGATAAAAGTAAAAATTTCTACATTTTATCGTGGGATAAATATTCAGACATATCTATATATAAATCGTGTGACGTAATTATATATATATCGCAGACCGGGAGAGTGTCAACTGTTTATTTGAACTAGAGACCAGTTTTTCAAATTTATACCTACCTCTATCGATACATTCCGAGTGATGGCTATATAGTTATTATTAGTATCGCTAATGGAGAAACAAAAAAAAAAAGAAGAAAAAAAATCAAATTCAAAGAAATTAAAATATCATTAATTATTTTATGCCCAAAAGTCACGAAACACCATTCCCACTTTAGATTCGAAAATCCGGGATGATACAAAGAAAAAAAAATTGAAAGAATAAATAAATAAAAATAAACAAAAATAAGATGTACGGATATAATTAAATTGCAAAAATACTTTTACATTATAGGTATTGAGATTTAATTGAGTGGGACGAAAGTTTTAATCGATGCAGCAGCAACAGCTGCAGCAGCATCACCTATATATGTATAGGTAAAGCGATCTCATGCAGGTAGCTATATAGGTGTATGTATATACGTATATATATGTTACCTATTCGTAGCCTATTTCGATTCGCGTGAATAATGGGCTTTACGAGAACATTAATGACTTTCGAAATAACTACATCAATCTCGAAAGCAGGTGCAGGCGCTCCAATTTCAAACATGAGTTTATTTCCAAACTCAGTTTACACAGAGAGAGGCCTTTGCCACGAGGCGTTAATTGAGCTGTGTCTAGATACATACATATCTACGTATTCATATAGATATACATGAATATATAGATGCTATGCTATAGATTATTTCAATTCGATTTAACTTTATACCCGGAACAAACGTTCGAATTTGAAATCCGTCTACCTATAATGTTGGTGCCCTTCTTATGTAGATCGCGCGTACGTTTCATCTCTATCGGATACTTCTCTTACTCTCCTGCGGCAATTTTCATCCAAGAGCTTATCTAATATCTGTCGCGTATTAGGGGAACAAATTGCTCGGTCCCCCTGCAGCTTTTGGCTCCTGGGTAAAGTCTGGCGAAACGTAGGTATATAAGTATACATATATATATGTTTAGTAATATGTATATCAGATAGTGTTCGTAAAAATCGTACTAAAAAGTAAAAGAAGTCAAGTAAAGTGAAGTAACGTAAAGGAAAGGAAATGAGAACGAACAGCTTGTATACGTATGTACCTAGAATATTACCTTTTAACCATTTCATCATATTTCATTTCATTTTATTTTATTTTACATATTTTATTTCATTTCATTTCATTTCGTTTACTTTACCTTCGAGGGCAATTAGACGAAAGAGAGAAAAAAAAAAGAAAAAAAAAAAAAAACCAATTCAATTTTCAATTAACTTAACTACAGAGGGATCAAACTTATAGAATAAATGACCAATCGCTGTTCATTTTTCATTGGAAAGATAATTCAAACAGATTTACATGATATCTTTTAATAGATCAGTTTTTCTGTCCGTGTACAGGTTATTTGAATCATTTTCGATTTGGTTATATATTATAGGTATAACCGCGGGTGTTTCTTCTCAATAACAATACAAAAACCACACGCGGTATATATACAAGTTGAATTTGAGTTATACCTTCAAAAGTTTAATTACACTGTTAGCTAAATTTTTTTTTTTTCTTTATCTTTTCTTTTTTAGTTTTTTTCTTTTATTAGATTCATGACAAAGAGAGAAACTCATTGACTCGCTCTGCTCCGCAAGTGCTCAGACAGAAACCAGGACGTAACTAACAAACCTACTAATTAAAAGCCTGTAAAAAGAAGAGTAGGAGAGGGAGGGGGAGGAAGCAGTAGCAGAATATATACTCGAGGACAAGCTCGGCTACTTTCTTAATAATCTTCTCCTCCACTTGCACTCGTATTTATTTTTGACCTAATCAAAAGTGTTAATTATAACATAATATACATTATACATGTATAAATTCGAAATATGTACATATACAGGCTGATTCAGGTTGAGCGCACCAAAATTTTGTGGGTAAATTCCTCGAGACATTCTAAGACTAAATTCCCTTCGCCAAAAATTCTAAAGCCTAATAGTTTCCGAGCTATGGAATATCTTAGTTGACCAATCACAGAGCCTGCGAGGAGACCGAGTCAGGGCCGAATCAAAAGAATAAAATTAGCAGTTCCCTTGGATCTCAGCTTGTAAAATTTTATTTTTGTTATTAGTAGGTGACGTCGAGCTACCAGACGACAAAACGAAAATAAAATTTAGTGCGCTAAATATGAATCACCCTGTATACAACGTATACATATATCTTTTATATACGTATGTCTGTTCGTTTACACTGATTTATTTCATGTACGACGATATTATTTTATCGCACACCTTATATACTTATTTACTTTTCATTTCCTCAGGCTGATTAAACGACCTTGTTGCTCTCGCTGTTTGCGGACGGAAGCAGCAGCAGTCGCACCGCGCCGCGCCGCTTCGTCTATCTAGTTTTCACTCGCCAAATATATGTACTATATATACATAATTCTATACATACTAGAGTAAAGATAACCGTGTAGTTTTTTTTCTGTTTCTTTTTTTTTTTATGCAATTTTTTTGCCTGACCAAAGAAAAAATCAACTATAATTACGCAAATGGTTAATCAAATAAGAAACGGAAAAAACAAGGAAGAAATTCGTCGTTAAGATTGTAAAATTAACTAAATTTTTAAGGGACCACGTGCAGTATGACCAGAAAATGAATTTTCTTGAGGAAAAATAATTTTTTTTTTTTTAATCACACCTTTTTTTTCGCGAGAATCGCGGCATCTCGATCGTTGTATAGACACCGGATCGTTTCGGGGGATCAGTTGGATGGATTATTGGTGTAGCAATGAATCAACGATAACCAGAATTCCACATCTGGTTAATTTTTGCTATCAGTCTCTGTTACGTATGTACGAAGAATTATACTATATTAAAATTTTAATTAAACGTTATATCGTCCACGATATGTGCAGCGATTCATTAATTCGCGGAATATATACGAATCGAACTTGTTTTTTCACGTCACAAATATACAAAAAACAGGAAAAAAATATATCAATGTCTCGTTATTATATGGCTTGCGAATTTTTGTCAATTATAATATCAACACCGTTTACTCAAAAGAAGAGAAAAAAAAAAAAAAAAAAAAAAAAAACGTACAGACGATATATGACGCGGTTGTATATATGTACACGTATAATAATATGTAAGTATATATTTCAAGATTTACACGATAGGATATATAATGAAAGCATATTGTACGGATGTGTGTACTTACACTACACGATCCGGCACATACGTTATATAAATGTTAAAAAGTATAAAATCATGTGCGAAGAAATAGCGAGAGAGATATAGGCGAAACCAGAAGTAGCGGGATGCTTGGTTTGGGTCAGAAGGTCCGTAAAAAGTGTAGTGTAACATACCTAGTTTGTATATATACGGGATAAGGAAAATATACAATTAACCAGACACCGTTTTTGTTTATAACATGTGCTTTTTCATTTTAATCGTTACGTCACGTAACTACATACGTGCAGCAGCTATTAATCGTCATCATCATCGACGTATAAGCGATTTTCAATATTATATACCCCCGCGAGATTGCAGCAGGTTAACATAGTTATAGAAGTTAAACAATTATATACATATATACCAACGTTGGGATTTTCCGGAAATCATCATCCCGCATATATAGGTATGTTCCGATAGACTGAGTAAGTAACCAACTAACTGACTAAACAACTACCTACAGTATACATATTGTGGTTTATGTAGATATTGCCTACATATACGTATACTATTGTCATTGTATCGATAATGAGTCGATGAGCACATACATACATACGTATAATACGTATGTACATCTTTGTCGCAACAAACCGGGGCGATTGAATTACTCGATTATTATTGAATACTCAATCACGTAATGTGGGTATTAAATTTTCGGGACTAGACCGGACATTACCAATGTGATTCATTCGTACAGGTATAATTTACCATACGTATGTACATGTATGACACACATACAATATATATATTCATTCGTCGTCTCATCGCGACGATGTATTATTATTCAATAGACGATCATTACATATACTGCGTCCTAGTCTTCGTAAAGCAGGTGATATCGTTATCCATGATATTTTACCGAGAGATTTTTAATCGCACGTATAGATTTCCCCGTGTCTGTATACAGCTACGTGATTAGGCAATAATTATTGACAAAATAAAACAAGAATAAGTAATAATATTTATTATATATTAAGAAAAATCAAAAAAAAAAAAAAAAATTAAATGAAATAAAGTATTTGAAGAAAGCTCGAAAATTAATTCATTATCGTGTTTCGTTAATTTTTAGTCCTTTTTATCATTTTTTTTTCATATTCTTATCGTTATAATGGGCGTAGGTAGATATGTATTTTGGGCACGTAGTGAAACGACGACGATGATGACGATGATAAAAATGTTAAATTTCGTTGTTTTAAACAGCGGGAAAATAACTAGCTAACTATATATATATATACCAATAATATACCTGATCTGATATAAAACGAGTATAGAAATAGAAAACAGAGAGAAACTGCGATCGTGATATAAACCACGTGTGTTTTACAGACACGTTTATTCCCTTCGAACTGTACTGCAAGATTCAGTGGTTTCTATTATACCTTTTGAGAATGAACGATTTCGACGTCATTTTATATCAACCGTTGTCATTTCTAGGAAAAAATTTTTTTCCTATTTTTTTTACAGGTATTTCAATTTTTTTCCCTCAGATCGATTCAACCAGTCTTTCAAAAAAATAAATATATAAATAAATGAATAAATAAATAAATAAAATGAAACCGTAAAAAAAAAGATCAAAGACCCCAGAAAAAATTCTTCACGATCGCAATGAACGTAAAAGACGATGCCCTATTTATATGTATATATCTTTTGATTTTTTTATATACATTTGTTTTTTTTTGCGCTGTTTTTTTTATTTTTCTACCAACGTGTTTCCTCACTGACTAAATAATTAACATGTTAAATGGTTATCAAATGTAAATGTATTCAATGTCTGGATGATATTTCAAAGTAACCAACATATTATATTGGTATATATACTATATTTATATACCTTGAATTTAATATAGTTTAGCCTACTGTGAACAGAATCACATTTTACTCAAAAATATATATATATACCTATATGTATAATATATGAATTATTATTATCATTATTATATGTAGATATATACGAAAATATTTCAAACAAATTCGCAGTTTCTCGTTGTATATGTATAAGACAATATAAAATATATTAGTTACTGCATTCTTAGTTTATTTATTCATTTATTTTTCTTTTCTTTTCTCTACTCTTCTCTTATTACGATAAACTCTGTATGTATGATAACCATTTAGATAAAACTCGAGTGTATAAGTATATAGTATAACTCGAAATAAAAAATAATAATAATAAGATTAATAAAACAAAACAAAAAAATTTAATCGGGACTGCCAGTTAGACCGTGAGATAATCTTTTTACGATATGGAATGTGGTTAACATCCTTTTTGCTTACGTACGTAAACGTATGTTTGTACGTACAACATTCTCGGTTACAATATCTCAAAGGCGTACATTAGCTATCAGCAACCCCTCACCCCTGCCTCCCTCTGGCCCCTTCAAAGATAAGCGCTGGTGAATTATTCAATTTTATTTCCTTATATTAATATTGAGTTAAAAAATTTCTTTGCCGGTCTTTCATTTCGATACAGGTATTTAATTTATTTAAAAAACGATAAGGAAGAAACACATGGCAATACTTCGATGGTTTTTTTTCAGTTTTATCTAATCTTTCATAACGAGAAATCACTCAATTCATTATTAAGGGTCGTATGCACATGCACAAAGCTAGGATCAGAAATAGAGATAATAAATAAACTTTTATCGGGGGACAAAACCACATAACCTAAAAGCAATGGATTGATCAATTGAAAAAAATGACGTTAATTGATAACCAGAAAAGGGAATGAGGAAAAAAACAAATTTTTAATTCATATAGCAATTTAAATGGTTTTATTTTTTGTAAAAACTCACCAGTCATGGAGATTCTTTTTAAACGTGAGGCTCATCGTTTCGAACGCATGTTGATCAGGGGGGTTCTGCTTTGTATAGTGACACGCACGATATTATCACCACTGATATTATTTTGACAGTTCGCACCACTTTACACTGTTCTATATTCATCGTAAATATATAATCATCGATGAAGACGAAGGGGGTGTTTAGAGATGGCAGGATAACGACATTGGCAATTCGTTGAATGATGATGATGATGATGATGATGATGATAACGATTGTTGTTGACAATAGGTAAAGAGAGATAGAGAGAGAGTGAGAGGTATCGAGAGTTGATTTTTGAATGAATATGAAACCGCTTCTTTCTTGATGCTCATCATTGATGTACTGCATACACACGCCGATTGATATTATTATATCAATAGTACGTTAAACAATCAAACAACTTGCATACTTACATTCAAAATATAGTGTACCTAACCAATAGCAAAATCACACACATTCATCATAAACATATCACACTAAACAAGTTATAATAAATCTGGTATTATTCTATAAATATAACCTTACGGATCCGTAACCGAACGGTTACACAATCCACGAGGTACTGGTAGTGTACCTTATTTTGCGTCGAGAAAAGTAAATAAAAATAAAAATAGGGTTAAATATTCAAGTGGTAAATCTGTGTTTAAAAACAAACGACAATATTTAATAGATAATTTCAAGATAGTATCATATACAACTATTCGAAAGATAGAGAGAGAGAGAGAGGGGGAGAGAGAGAGAGAGAGAGAAAGAAAGAAAAATAAAGAATAAAAAAAGAAAAATAAAAAAATTGGGCGAACGGTGCAGGTGGATCAAATAATAATCGTATATATATTCATTGAGCGAATCGTTATTTAAAGATACGTTATTTATTATTAAGGTTTTGATATTCGACGAGGTATACAATTACTAACCTATTCACGATACGTTCACCGGTTGTCACGATTACGTAAATATATATTTCAAAACATTTTCTTCGAGACACAAACTCATCCAGACATTACAACAGTTGCCATATTGAAATTTCAGTCAACCTAACCGAGTAACTCTTTGCTCCGACGTCGACTCGGTGGGCGGCGCCTCGATCGACGGTTAACCGGGGCTCGGCTCACGTCGCTTTAGAGACGCGGGAGGAATCGAACAACGCTTTATACTATACCAACGTATACAATAGAACTTTAAAACTCGATTTATTAACAGAGAGACGGGAGATTTGGTTAATTAAGTAAACCGAAATTACATACGTGGGATAAAACGGGCTAGATATTATTACTGAAGTTGAAATATTATTCAGACGTTTGCCATACGTATATCAATTGTATATTACATATATGTATACTATACCGATTCTGTTTACGAAAGAGAATTAATATTGTCAAGTCACTATAATCCGTGGCTGTGTTACTCGGTTCACAGAATTAGGTATCGTATCGTACTCTCTGTGTATTCTATATGTATTTATATACCTATGCGCATTATACGCATATATTTACACCAACTTAGGTGATATATTATAACGGCATTATTCTTAATAGTATAACTTCGCTATTCCCCCTGTTATACGTACATACATACCTATATACGCTTGGACGTAATTAGGTACACCTAATTGTAACATATAAGCAGAAGGTCAACCTGGGGAGTTATTTAAAGAGCGCGCGCGCGCGCGCGAAATATACCATATAGATATACATGTATGTATACACGCTATGCACGTAATTGCCAAAGTTTATACTTTGCTAAATGAAATGAAAAAAACAAAAAAAAAATAAATAAAAAATAAAAAATTTTAATTTTATTTTTACACCGCGGTGAGTTTGTGTATCGGTATTTAAACCACAATTGGTTATTCCGTGAAGTGAAATTAAATACTCTCGTGAAAATTCAATATTTTCATTAACTCTTCGCAAATACAGATATATAACTGATCTCTCTCAATATTATCTATATAACAACACATTTAAAACTTATTTCGGAAGTTTGTCACGTCTCGATCTTTGCGGTAGTGCTATACGCGATATAATACACATAATATAACTTACTTAATATATTATACTTGTGTTCAAATTAATTCCTTTCACACCCAACGTATTTGGTATATTTTGTACTCAAATACGCGTAGTACATATACGTGGGTGTCTGCGGATGCGACTACGGGGCCTCAAGGCCCTCTCGAGGATTTTGCTGACGTAGGTAATGACGTCATTAGGCCGTAAGACCACCAGGATATGATATTAGTCGTTGAAATGTGCCTACGTATAGATTACGGCTGAACGCGCACATATACGGGATATTATTACCAGTTTATCTACGAATTGTTTCTTTGTATTATAGGTATAATATAACGTATGGGAGGAGAGATGTTTTTGTTTAAAAGGTATAAATATGTATGTATAGGTATACATACCTATACATATGATGATGTATAAGGTATTATATATTAAGGGGATGTATAGGTATAATATGAAAAGAGAGAAGGATAAAATGAATGAAAGTCAAATATACGCAATATAGCGAGAGAATAACAAAAACCGAGAACAATGACTGGTCTATCTGTACGTATCTACACGCATATTATATACCTATACCTATGTATACATAGGTGCAAGTTAGTTTGTTTGGGATGAACCGCGTCGCTCCTATACTTGGCCCCCCGTCATGAATAATTCATCGTCAATGTATGTACGCCAGTACTTACGCTGTGGTTTTGTTATTCCAATAAATACGATATTTAAAAAAATTTACAAAGCATAACTACCGCGGTACTATATCTGAATTGTATAAATTCGTGCAAATTATATAAGTATAATGTATTATATTAATATTATATAAGAGACTCGCGATTTTCGAATGATATAGAAGTTATGAATATAGAATATAGTATATTCAACGGGCAAATTATCGGGGCTGTTAAACTCGCCGCAGGGAACAATAAACAATGGGTAATAATAAAAAGATTGAGAATCATATGATGCAGAGATCACAATCACCGTATAGCTGTGCTTCGAATACTTATATATGTCATATAGGTATCCCAATCTATAAAGTTTGTTTGTTTGATTTTCGATTTCCACAAGGAGTAGGTATATGAGGAGAATTAGGAATGTCCGCGATCGATATATAAGTAAATGTTATTATATCAACTGTGTGGTGCAAAACACACAATAAGCCACTCACGTTCGCGATATCATCTGTCGTTGGTACCTACTTGTACGTTAGCAATAAAGGTAATATCAATACAAAGTTTTCTCCCCGATGGCTATACACATATATACGTTATATGTATACATATATATAAATACATATATGTTTGTACCAGCTATAGCTTAACTTTCTCGTGATCAGTATAAATGGGTTAGTGATGATGTCGTGGCGAGGAATCGCGTGCCAAACTTCAACTAACGATAATCCCTCATATACGTAAGTATGCGTGTGTACATACATACGTGTGCCCTGTACTATACAAGTTGAAAAGTTCTTACACTCTTGCTATAACGTTATACATACGTTCGCTATTCTAAAGTATAAAAACAAGCACATCAATTACGGCTATAACGTACGCTAGTGTATAAAGTCTAATTCTCTTCTATATCAAAGTTGTTTATACTTCATCATTATTACTATAGACAGTTAGTTAAATCAGGCCTGATCCTTGTTTATGATCGACTTTTGTGTGTGCATATTTGTGGTATATAGATACATATATACAGTATTTTTCTGAAGGAAAACAAGCCCGCTCATACCGTATATCATATACGATAATCATACATTCGTATACTATTTTTAGATTCCATATATGTAAAACTCTCAACTAATTGAGACCATCTATGTTTCTATATGTCGTCATTTTTACACGCCATTTAAAGGAAGGGCTTGATGCGTGTTCATATATGCCTTCATCTATCTCTTGAGTAGATGTAAAAAAAAAAATTTGTAAATCAAATTTACCTTGTAATTATAACGCGTAAAATTTTTCTCCTATTATTCGTAATAAAGCTGCATAGATACATGATGATATATGTGTCAATAAACTAAAACGAGATCATTGCAGTTCATTTTTCAAAGATTCTGGACTTACACAACTTGAAAAGAACTGTTTTTTACCCAAAAATTGTTCTGATTCGATTCTGATTTGAAAAACTAATAGTGTCACGTCAAATATCGTATTCAAATTTATCAGTCCGTGAATATAGACGGATAACTTACTTTGCTCGCCGACCGTATTGATGATTGTCGCTGGCGGCGTCCCGCCGATAGTCGCGGGTTAAAACTATGTTTATGGTTTGCCGGTGTTTGTGAATATTTTGATGTTAAATATCCATCGGCATCATGAAATTAGTCAGGTAAAAATATATAAAAAATGATTAAAACCGTTTATCGCGTATTTATGTTTGGTTCAATTTCATTAGTTTTGTCTTCAGTCTTTAATCGCGATCTCAAAAACCAAAATTCAACACCTAACCTATATCTGTGTATAATGACGCTACGATTACGTTTTGATAATTGACTAAATAATCTTCTAGACAATTATTAAACCCTGGCATATTCTGTGTTATAGATTTTTGATGAAACTCAGTCATGAGACGGTCACTATAGAACTGAAAAATGGCACTCAAGTACACGGGACAATCACAGGTATGTAAACATAACCTAAAACTCGAACTACCCAGCGCTTAGCTGTCACTCTATTGTATCACAACTTTCTAGCACAGTTTATTTATTCCTTCGTTACATAAAACAGCGTCAAATTTCTTTCCCTTTTTTAATTTCACTCAAACCGCTTATCGCTAATCAATTATTTCATTAGGCGTTGATGTGGCGATGAACACCCACCTTAAGACCGTCAAAATGACGATAAAGAACAGAGACCCAGTACAACTGGAGACACTGAGTTTGAGAGGAAACAATATCCGGTATTACATTTTGCCTGATTCACTTCCCTTGGAAACTCTGTTGATTGATGACACACCAAAAGCCAAAGCAAAGAAGAAGGAAGCCGCTAGAGGTATGACTATTTTGTTTTATAAATTCTATGTTTGGGTTATTTTTATTTCTGACTTTATTAATTTATCATCCTTCTGTTTTATAGGCGCTGCTCGCGGGAGAGGACGTGGCGGACGAGGAGCTAGAGGCGGTCGTGGAGGTCGTGGTAGAGGAAGAGGAAGGCGATAATTTTTGAGTGAATAAAAATATTGAAAATTCCATAGAAATTGGCGGAGATTTTGGCCGGTTTCTTTCACTGCGCGCATCGGTGAATCACCAAACAACGTTTTATACTCTTGAACAAGTTTATTATCTTATTATGATTAATTCTAGTTTAAGTTTAAGCAAAAACGTTGATGTCATACAAAATTGAATTTAGTAATAACAGGTAAACTTCCCCTAACTTAAAATGAGAGTAAAACAGAAATTTTTTCATAACGAAATTTGAATAGTTTTTATAAAACTTTCGTTCATACTTCATCCCCTTTCTCTTCCCCTCACTCTCCTTCTTTCTCTCTCAATAATAACACGTTTTTGATTGTATGGAAATATCTGAGTTTATTTTCATTTAATAAATACACATGATTGCCATCCTATTGCTATATATTTTAAATTATAAATTACAGTTAGAAAAAGAAACTGGCCGAGTTCGAGGTCACAGCGTCATGTATGAACGTATTGTGGATCGGTTTGTACTGATTAGTTATAAACTTTATTGTTTCTTGAGCGGCCAGACCTCCTAGGAATGCCGAAACTGAATGTAACTCGGATCCACCGTAGCGGCAAAATTCATGGACATAATCATCCTTCGCCAATGGACCACAGCCCCATTCGCCAAGCAATTTTGAAATACAAGCCTGATCATATAGAGGTTGAAATATACCTTGTTAATAACTTATGAAGTACGGTGCCAGCCCCATGAGACATGTAGAAACAATATTTACCTTCAATTTCACAATATCAGGTTCAACGTGGTCGTCAAATTCACCTGGATACGAATTGTATTCCATTTGGAATTTTTCTACCCCCCTGAGAACTACGTAATACACCATCATACTCTCCGGATTTTCTAAACTCTGAGCTGTAAATATCAGAAATATAATTATTTTTACTTCAGAACAGGTTTAAGGATCACCAAATCATGAAACGAACTCTCTTTCATACCAATTTTGCTAGCGTTTACTGTTTTCGGGTCGTATTCATCCGCGATCGACGTCCCTCTCTGTACATAGATATCAGATGCATATCTGCAGAATAACTTAACATCTTTTTCAGTTATTGCGTCTGATGATCGACCCAGCTGTCTGAGCAAATGAAACGTCCTTCTCCAAACTGCTTCTGCATCAGCTGCTGCCTGCTTGTGGTATCTGAAAATTGTAGCGTAAGTTAATGATCGGGAATAAATTCGCAAAAACTTTTGTTTTAGGTTCAATTTTCAACCACTTACACCTGCTGAAGCGATATATATTTTTCTGTATCTGCAGTCATGTCTGGGACGGCGCCTTTCAACGGTAATGAACCTGAGCCTTCATTCTCTAAGAAATCTCTCACAGCTTTTGCAATTATCCAAAACGATTTGCTCTGAAAAATAAAATCAATTCATTTCATTAACAAGATTCGCGTATATTGTGTGATTGTTTCAGCCAGCAAAGCAATTGGTAGTACCTTGGCAGTGAGATTAATGCAGCAATCATCATTCAAGACTTCAGAGACGCTTGCGGGTATCTGAGTACGACTGACGCTAGTATTAACAGCTTTAATAGCCTCCTCAAAATTTTCTTCCTCTATAGGATTTCCATGTTCATCTTTTCTTATACCGGTTCTGATCAATTCTCTTAGCTGTTGTTTTTCTTTATAATTCTTAGGCACATCTCCGTGATCAGATATCCACTTTTCCAAATACTTATACAATATAACAACGTATGGTACATGAGCATGATCTTTCAGATCCATTTCCTCCAAGTTTATTGAGTCTAAATGATTTTTCAACATTTCAAAAGGCTTGTCTAGTCGCAAATCGGGCGTTTCGTTATCCGGATGGGTTTCAATCACTGTATGCTCTCTCACTTGGACTCTCATATAAGCGGAAAATCCTAAACTTCTGCATACTATCAACGGGATGTTTAAATCCCAAAGTATTTTTGACAATAGTATCAAACTCCTGGATTAAAATTTAGTGAAAAAACGAAATAAAAATTTTGTTATCATATATATCTTTGTTTTAATTTAAAAACTTAGTGAAAATGTTTCATACTTCTCTGGCAAAGCCGTGGTAATAACTACAGTAAAATTATTGAAAAAATCTGGGCTATTCGATAGAATTTGTTCAGGTCCTTCGTCGACATAGTCTCCTCTGACATCAGAATTCAATTCTAAAAGCACTTGGGTAGCTATTTGAGCTCTTGATTTACCAACGCTGTCAGGATCTAGAAAAAAACTGATGGAAATTAAATTAGTTAAGACCCGATTTAGAGATGGGTGTGAATAAAAATGGAAATCGATGATTGATATATTTTTTAATCTATTTCAGAAGATTGTTGGTAAATTTTGGAGATAGTATTATACTCACTTAGCTCCTATATCATCGTCTGTTATCTTTTTACTATCGACTATCGTGAACGCTCCGATACCGGGCAAAACTAGTGATTTTAAAATTTCGGTTCCTAAGCCAGTTGCGTTTATCAGACAGACGTGGGCTCCTTCTAGAGAAGCCTGGCCGTGATCTCCCCATAATCTGTTGATCAATGTGGTTTTTAAGCAGCGATTTAATCGTGACGATGATTTTAGTAAACATAACATAACCTAGAATAATATTCGGAAGCTGTGTGAACAGATTTACCTAAGTTGCCGGTCGTATTTTCTAGTCTTTTCGGATTGTTCTGGTGATTTTGGGGCCGGTGAAGCCATTTTAATTAGTCTAATGATTTTATTGTTGAAAATTATTATCAGAAATCATATGAATTGTTTTAACAGTGAAATGTCAAACTGGCAGACCAATTTCTAGCTATTTGATTGGACTAACTTACTCAAGATTGTGGCGAGTTCCCGTGGTGCGGGCTTTCACATAGTCAGCGCCATCTAGGATAGACGCGATAACTACGTGCACCATGTTGCAGGCAACCCGTGTAACAGAAATGTATCACGGGTTGCGTGCAACATGGTGCACGTAGTTGTCACGTCTATCCTAGATGGCGCCACCATCTTTCACCCTGTAAACCAATTTCGGGCGGCAATCTGTTCGAATTCTCCGCATCGTAATGTTTATGAATAAATTATCCTCGTAAGATATTTGAATAAGATTTTATTACCGGATATTAACGATTCCGTAGTTGATTAAGCGCATTATCTTAATATTGAGAATCTATAATACGTAGCTAAAGCTTAATGAAAACTTTAATGAGTTTGAAAGTAAATAGGCTATAAACCACGCCTCAATTAAACATTATTCTAGGACAAAAATGAATATTATACTTAGGTCTGATTTATATTCATAGAATCAGGGTATCAGAAGATGAAATAATAATAATAATGATAGATATACTTTTTTGTCAAGCTATAAGCAAGGTTTCTGTAATAAATGAGTATGGAAATAACAAATGTACAATAAGTACAGTTTTATCGTGATGTTTCAACTACATACACTAGCGATTTTCAGAGTTTTCGAAATCTTAAGTCAAAAAATTGCTCCTGGTATCAGGAGAACATCTGAGCCGAGGAGGTGTGCCAAATTTTTGGCGGGAAAAAATTTCACCGTACACCAGATTGAAGTTCCCATTGCAACGGACGAGTGCATATTGAACTTAGTCTTTGTAAAATTAGTTGTATTAGGTATATTATTGTAGTAAAAATATAGTCTACTTATAGATATATTAGGATAACTTGTATGTTAAGAAGCGAATAAAGAAACTATATCAATTACGATGGGTACATATTTATTTCACACTTCACATTTATTTATTTCACCCAGTCCCTGAGAGATTAGAATTTTTGAAATCGTAAGTCGAAAAATTGCTCCTGGTATCAGGAGAACATCTGACCAGAGGAGGTGTGCCGAAATTTTTGGCGGGAAAATTTTTCAGCTAAGTCTATGTATACTAGAAATTTTCAGAGTTTTTGAAATTTTAAGTCGAAAATCGCTCCTGGTATCAGGAGAACATCTGACCCGAGGAGGTGTGCTGAAATTTTTGGCGGGAAAAATCAAGAGCATGTGTCTCTGCAGGCATGCATTCCCATCGATGTGTCTCTCTGTATCTCTCATTAGCTTACGAAATTTAGAGTTTTTGAAATTTTAAGTCGAAATATTGCTCCTGGTATCAGGAGAACATCTGACCCGAGGAGGTGTGCCAAAATTTTTGGCGGGAAAAATCAAGAGCATGTGTCTCTGCAGGCATGCATTCCCATCGATGTGTCTCTCTGTATCTCTCATCAGCTTACGAAATTTAGAGTTTTTGAAATTTTAAGTCGAAAAATTGCTCCTGGTATCAGGAGAACATCTGACCCGAGGAGGTGTGCTGAAATTTTTGGCGGGAAAAACCAGGAGCATGTGTCTGAGCAGGCATGCATTCGCATCGATGTGTCTCTCTGTATCTCTCATTAGCTTACGAAATTTAGAGTTTTTGAAATTTTAAGTCGAAAAATTGCTCCTGGTATCAGGAGAACATCTGACCCGAGGAGGTGTGCTGAAATTTTTGGCGGGAAAATTTTTCAGCGTACAGGCATGCATGCATGTATACATGGCTTCGTGGACGTTGCTATGTCTCTATGTATACTTGCGATATTCAGAGTTATAAAAATTTTAAGTTGAAAATTGCTCCTCGTATCAGGAGAACATCTGAACCGAGAAGGTATGCCAAAATTTTTGGCGGAAAAAAATTTTCAGTTACAGGCATGCAATTATACAGACGTATACGTCTTTATTGCAAGGACTGGGGACAGTTTGAAATAAGGCAACTTGTAATTGTTTCTTAAAAATAAATGTACCCATCGCAATTGATAGAGTTTCTTTATTTGCTTCTTGACATACAAGTTATCTTAATATATCTATAATCTACATTTTTATTACAATAAAATACCTAATACAACTAATTTTACAAAGACTATAAGTTCAATATACACTCGTTCGTTGAAATGGGAACTTCAATCCGTACCGGACGAATATGTCCGGACTCTGGATTGAAGAACGAGTGTTATAATATCAATATTTGTTCGGAGTATTCATATTAAATTCGTTAACATAACCCCCATGCGAACTCTTTGACGCCACGAGGGCCACTGACCCCGCGCGAGCAGGTGCCGCTATTCAAGTTCAAGGTCGTTGCTCTCCCCGCCAATGGGGTCTGAAATGAAAGAATGAATTAGCTAATGAAATGGTATCGCCATCTCGCGGCAGCTGTTAAAGTGACGAACTACTTTTGCCGGTAAGTGCGGTATCCGGCATGACTGCTATATCACATGTGTTGTAGCTGCGTTTTAATTCTTTAACGTCAGGCGCGTGGTGCTGCACGCTGCAATGCTGATGAACGACTGGCAGCTAACATACTCTCGAACCTCGGTTCCCCCACTCTTTAGACCAACGTTTGCTTATAGGAAACTGAAAGACGCTGACAATTATTGCCAGCCGATCAGTAACCTTTCTCTCTCTACTCCAAAATCTGCTCCATCGATAGAGCAGCAGGCATTAAACAGAAGTCGAAATTATACACATCTATCGTCACATGTGTTGTAGCTGCGTTATAATTCTCTGACTTCAGACGTGGTGTTGCACGCTGCAATGCTGATGAACGACTGGCAGCTAATATGCTCAGCTCAAACACCGCTCCCGCTTTAAATTGATAGAAATACTCCGAAAGCAGAGAGGTTATCCCAAAATAGAAAATGGGAATAGTCTATATGTATATGTATAGAATAAACGAAATACAAAAAATATGCTTCTTATCTTTTCCCGTTCTTTACTGCAATCCCGATAATATTTGTTGTCTAAACTAATAAAAAACTAAACACTAACATAGACACGTCTAATCATATGTACCCCGCACATCATTTTTGTGATTTTTAAAGCGTACGGATCTGGCAATATTGTTTAACCGATTCTGACAAACGACCAACTGCAGAGGTTACAAAGAAACTGGACGTCAAAAACTGAAAATTGGAGAACCTGATCGGCGAAAATTACAAAGCAGAAAAAGCTTAAAAATTTCGGGTTGTGAAACTCCACGGTCCTTAGTTCGTCGCTGCTGGAAAATTATGATATACATTTTGAATCAGAATTACAATAAAGTACATGGAATGAAAATAAATCTTGACAACGAAGCTTATTTTTCACATTACATTAATTTACTGTAGCGATAGTTCTATCAGTTAATTATTTTCACATACAATGATCTGCTGATCTATTTGAATGATAATAATATTATAGACATGAAGATTTCTTCGTATACAGTATAAGTGTCTTATATATGTCTTTTGACTGGTAACATAGGTATATTAGCATTTCTTGTAGAGATACTTGAGCCCGATATAATATATAATTCTATTTCAACGCGCACGTAGGTAAACGAGATTTCATTGTACAGGGAAAGAGAGACGTACACACATAATTATCAACAATAAATAAACGCCATATAAGAATCACCCTAGCGTTGCCTCGAAGCTAAATTAAGATGTGGCTGAAATTCGGTGTCACTTTCGTTTGGATTTTCTCGTTGCTCCAAGGGTTCATCGACGTTCGGGCTCCTGTCGTCCTCGTTACTATCCGATGAAGAATCCTGCGGTAAATCAATTCCCTGTGTAAGAAGGCTCGTGATCCTCTCCACGTCTACAGTCTCGTCCTGTTCGTGAATCTTCCTCAAAGCGTTTGAAACAATGCAAAGATCGCCGCGTAGTTCGCTAACGAGGGCGGTGATCTTTTGAGCATCGGTCAAAACTTCAACCGATTGAGTATAGGGATTATAACGTAGACCAAACGGGCGTTGGATCTGATTAGCGAAGGCTCTAAAAATAGGAAAAAATTTCATCATTTATATCGTACGATAATTTTATCACTTAATTTTTGAAATCGAGCAATAAAGCCCCCTTATACCGCATTTTTTCCTTGGCTTCCTCGAGGCTTTCGGTATAGTAGTACGCGTTCTGGAAGGCGGTAATGATGCACTCTTGTTTGCATGTCACGTCCGGCTCAAATCTAAACGTTTTTTCTGGGGTGCTGACCGCATGCCTCAGTTCTGCAACGGAAGACAAGAGTCCAGCTCCGTATACACGCAATGTACCGTCTTGTTTGCACAAACCGAACTCCACGGTGAAAAAATACAGCTGAAAATGAGTAGAAGATTTTTATTCTTGTGTGGGATTGATGTAGATAACTGAAATTTAGAACAAACGGTATTAAGCTCACAGTGGCTAATTTGTCGATGTCCTCGTCAGCAGCCCCGAGAGAAGCCAAGCCTAGTTCTTGGGAAAATTGGGCAAAACTTGGGTTTGCGAGAAGAGGCATGTGCCCTAGTAGTTCATGACAGCAATCGCTGGAACATTTAAAAAAGAAAAAAAAAAACAATTACCAGACTCGGTAAGTCGCGAGATTAATTCCAGACCAAAGCCTTCTTACGGTTCAGGAGTGTAGAAAGGATCAGAGGAATGCCTGATGTACTGAGTGCAGTGAAAAACTCTGAACGCTAAACCAGCCAGAAAATCTCTCGGTGAAAGATAGCCGGCAACTGGTCTGAGTTGAAATCCAGTCATACCTGAAATACCATCGCGGTGTAATTAATCAGTAACTACAGTATAATGTAATCGAATCGATAGAACTTACGTTTCAGAAATACGTTGATGTCCTGAAGCTGGGGGATGTTGTCCTCTCTATTAAAAAAATCCGTAGAAAACTTAGTGACATTTTAAACAAGAATTTAAAGCACTGAATAAAGTGCTTTTCAGTGACTAATAATGACTTGGTTACCTGTAGCCGCAATATTTAACCAGTTTAGGCCAATTTTCGAGATACTCCTTGCAAGCATGTTTCAGGTAGAGTTGATGCAACTCGCGGAACACCGTGCCCCTAGGAATATCGAATTTTTAAATAAAATTTGAATCCAACTTCAGAAGGAAATTTTCCAGATAATCAATTTTTGTAATTTCCTTCATTATACTTATTGTAAGGTGATAAAAGGGACTTGCCGTGGGTGTCGGTATAATTTTTATTTTGATTGTTGAATAACCTAGAGGCGGTAGTTAATTTCGTTAAACGATAATCAAGCGGGTGTATCTTTCTTACAAGAAAAACGCATTTACGGAATCGCAACCCCTCAAGTCAGCTCGTATTTTACGTCGCTTGTTGATTGAACGCGCGGATGAAATCAGGCCAATTAAGGAAGCATTCAGTGCGAACTTGAACCTCCTTTCAAAGTATACATACAGGTATATATAGGTATATACCGTTCAGTCTCTGACTTATCGAGCAAACAGTCTACCTACAAGAAGCCAACCGATTCGAATAGAGTTAACTGAGAAGTGTTAACTTCCCGAGGAGCCGGACGAGGATGAAGAATACTTTGAGAAAACGACGAGATGAAAAGTGTAGATTTGATTGCCCTCGTCGCGCAAGAAGCACGTAGGCTATGAAAAAAACTCCGAGTTTTACAGGACTAGCGAGTTTCTAAACTTCTAGGGACAAGTATCTCTCGTTAATTTCATAGAAAAGGATTTTATGCTCACCAAGTTTTTATCTCCTCGGACGTGTATTGGACTTTGGGGATCGGCTGGCCACTGGAAATGCAAGTAAAGCTCAAGTAAAGCAGTTTTCGCACCTCATTAAACGTATAAAATAAAATCTCCGTAAATGAAACCTATTTCAAAATATACTTACTGTTTATAATTATTGGCGATGTCCGAAAATGTTTCTCGGCGCCTTCTATATACTGGATCTTTGAATCCCTGAGAGTAGGAAAATAAATAAAGAGCGCAATATCGGTAATCGTAAGAAGCCTATAATTCAAATTATCGGTACGTCTGTAGCCACGATTTTCTACTAAATGAGAACTAGGAGAAAGTTTTCTATTGCGTAATCTGGACAGTGTAGGTATCCAAAATTGTACATACAGTTTCAATCTAGCACGGAATTTTTACTGAAAGATTCATTAAATATTTTAATCACAAAAATTAATTGCAAATAAAAATTTACCGGATGATCCGCGTCCAATTCAGAACCGTACATTAGGACCTTCTGAGCTTGGTCAAGGTCTGCAATCTTGCGGGGAAACCATGGCATATCGACTTCGCTGAAATCTGAAAGGTTTTTCAATAGTTGTAAATTCTTAAGGACGATTGCTTTGACGAAGGACAATCGAAGAACGATTTTGGCGTCTAACCAGTTCAAGTCTCTCGATGTTTTAGATTCTGTCGTCAGGCAACATGTGAGAGAACAGGTTTGACGGGGGAAATAATGTAACGTAATTTTTTTTTTTTTTATATAGTTTCATTTTGCTGTTTAAAACGTCAGAAATAAATTTCCATTTTTATGCATTATTTTTATTTCCATATTATAAGTCTTTTCCAAGGGAACCTCGCGTAAAAGAATGTTTTCTTTTAGTCAATGATTAACATGGTATAAAAATCACACCTTGCAGATTCCTTCTGTCATTGTAAAATCTAGTTTCTTATCTGATCCCGTTAAAACAATCAAGTACAATAAATCATTCGTTATTAATCATGCCAATAAGCGATTGAAAAATAGACATTTATAACGTCCACACCCTGCCCACATATTTGTTATGGAAATTTTGTAATCAATTACGTGTCTCACTTGGAGAACAGGTTGCGAGTACCCGCGTATATTGGACTAATCAATCCTATAACGGGTCTAAATTCATTAGCATTTTAGCAATCACACTTTAATCTACGACTAGTCAACTTTCTGCACCGCATTCTTAGAGAAAAAAATTTTCGGGCAAGTTATTTCGATTATAATTGACACATTTTCAAATAGACTAAATTGACTGACCGAAGCTCGGGGCAGCTGAAAGCGTCGGTAGTTGAGGAATATTTCCCGTCTGTTCAAATTGCGCCAAGTTTATGGCTGCCACCTCGCGACTCAACATCCTCATAAGCTGCTCCATCCTCTTGCCGTCGCACTCAACGTCGACTAGAATCTCGTACTCAGAACCGCGTTGTGCCGATTGACGGGACTCTATATGGACCACGTTCACGCCCAGGTCCTGGACAGATAAGAGAATATGCGTTATAGACTCAATGAATACCGAATTTCCAACTGTAAGTTACCTAATTTAAAGTCTATGTAAATTATAAAGAATTAAAGCTGTTACAAATTTCTTATTACTTATTGTTTTGCCGCTGAAAAGTGTCCCGGGACCATTTTTTTGTTCAAATTTTTGCTATTCTATAGAAATAGGAACATATCTACTGGCATGTAATAAAATTGAAATAGGGTATGCTTATAGCCTTTCAACGATAGAAACTTTATTGTCTTGTTCTAGACAGTTGTTCAAGGAGAACGGCTCGGAACCTCGGGACCGATGATCGCGTTTTCGAGGCGGTCAAGGGTAACGTGGAATGATATATATATATATATATATATATATATCACCCGTCAAATAACGAGTTAGAAACATGAGTTTTTGTTATTCAATTATACACGGATTTTTTCAGAACCCATAGCCGTTACTAAACAGAGTTTTTACACCTGTGCGAAATTGAAGTACACATGTTTTTCCATCCTTAACTAAAAATATTCGAAAATCAATTAAACAATGAGCCCCACTACGTCTGATTCTAGTTTATTAATGGAGTTTTTATAGCATCCGCATACTAATCCCAGCCAATAAATGATTGAAATTATAGAATACCGTCGGCGGTGTACAAGGACGACCGTTGTGAGCATAATCTTATTTTCAATCCACCGCTAATAGAGTCGCATGGTGGTATTACAGCAGGCGAAAAATTGTTGTTGTTAACACTGGAGCCGTTATGTCACGAGCCACAATCACGAGTTAGGTTACACGCAGTATGAAGAACTGTTCTGTTCCAGTCCAGCCGGTTCCTAGTCACCTATCGTTTCTTTGAAAGGTGGGACGATGGTTGTCAGAGGGGGAAATTATCATATGCGACATCACTATGCCGCTACCTCGACCATTCTCCTTCTCGTATGAAATTTATAGCGTTGTTGTTGATTGATGGTATGCTTGTTACTTTGTCGATTAAAATTGCCCCAGAAAACCAAAAAATTATCGCAAGCAATGCTTACCTGAAAAACTTGCAACGCCCGCGCCAAACCTCCGACTTGATTCTTCAGGGAGAAGACCACAGAATTTTTATTTTCTTCACTCATATCACGCTCGGTCATTGGGACCTGAATACAGTGTGTAATTAAATTTAGATTAAACTCATTCCCGAGTATCTTAGTATTTGAAAAATAAACTCTGTTCCGGATTTCGTGAGCCTACTCACATCGTGGGACTTGTGCAGAGGGCTTCCCTCCTTTATAGCCCATTCTTTACCCTTTCTGTAAAGCCACATGCCCAGAAGGCCTTTTCCAGAACCGCTCATAACTGACACGAGATTTTCGTCGGTTACTTGATACGAAACTTATGATTTAGGACAGAGGAATGAACAAATAGGGAATCAGGAACGATGAAATTTCTAAAGTTTTTTGAAAACGAAGCTTCTCTTTCACTTTGAAGAACCGACAATGTTCGTTCTACGACCGATTCCGGTATTCTTAAGCCTTTCGCCCCTCCGCAGAAACATCTTCGGCGCCCTATCTACGGCCAACATCGTTTCCCGATTGGTCCATGCTCACGGAGATGTTAGCTTGGGATTGGCGGAAAACCTTCAGGGGAAGTTCATTCTTATGGGGTGGTTAGTTTCCCCGCTTTTCCTCCAACCGAGGCCACTGAATATTCCGTTACGTCACTGGATCCTGACCGTCTTTCGCCTCTTCACAAGCTGAAGGATCATGGACGCTCTTTAAAACGGAAATAGTTGTAAAAACTTCAATTGTGAGGAAAAGGTAATCTTCAGCATAGGATTTTGATGAATGAGCATCTATTTTTAGAAGACCTTGCGAAATCGGTTCACCTTCATTATTTTTTCCACCATTTATGGAATTAAAAAATCTCTAATAGTCTTTTCGTTATATACCATCTCCCCATCTTCGTGATAACGCAAAACTAGCAGCAATCTCACGTTGCACCATTGTTTTCAATTTCACAGACACGGGCCATTAGACAGCCGTCCTTTTGTCAGTTGAAACTAGAAATTTCATAACTATGGATGAACAAGATAGGAGCGATTAATCACTGCATGATAAGTCGAGATATCAATGGCCACAATCACTTGCCGATCTGATAGATTATTGTAAAATTATTCCCAACAATTTTCACATTGGCTATCCTCGTCTCAGTTTAATGTCTATTTTAAATCAACTATTTAAACCCGCTATATTACTCTTGAGAATTGTGAGTCTGTTCTTCTGTAAGAATCTATGTTTGTCTCGGAAAGAGTGCCGGGAAATTGGAGCGAGATAAGGAACAGCAAGTGAAGAGAATCGGAGTAGGAAAGACAATGCTTAATAAAAGCTCGAACTCCTTTACCCACCAGTCCTCTCGGCTCTCTCCACTTCTGAGGAAAGTAGATGCAGCACATTATCTAGCCCATCACTTACCACTATCAGCAACTACCCTGAGGTAGCGGTAAGTTATAACGGGTGTTTCACTCGATATAATCAAAAGGAGAAATGATGATTATGGTTTTTACAACTGCACGAGCTCGTCGCTGTTATTATAGTTTCATTTTACATTCGATAATGAGAAATTGTGTAATCTGTAGAAGCTGGTGATTACAGAACAGCAATTAAAAATTACTTCTGCAAAATTTTCGACCAAAGTCACTAATGAAAATCTGTAGTTTCGGTTCCATAGCTTATTGTGTGTGTTTAGGTCCAAAGCCGTAGTTGATCTTGAGCTGGTCTGGAATCTGGGCGATAATCCTTAGCCACACTGCGTATATCTCTGAAAGTGTCTGTTTCACGTGGTTTCAATTACTTACGGCCCGCATTCGGCCGCGACTCATTCACTGAGGGAACGGCAGCGCGGTTCAGATGAATGGGGATGCTGGGAAAATCGTATAGATTGTTTGAGAGATGGAAGATACTGGGTTACAGCTTTTCTATACACTTCGTTGCTTCGTATGTTGAGGTGAGGGTCACTTCAAGGTGACTTCTTTCTCGTCATTTATAATTCATACATTAAAACGAGATAATGAAAGATTGAAATAGATGAGCGCGAAGAATTACTATCACCGCATATTGCGAATTTAGCAAAAAAAAAATTGGAATTCGTTCAATAATCTTCTTCAACGTTCACCTTCGAATAGTAATTCCGATTTGCGGACCGTTTTATTCATAGAATAATAGGAAGTAGAGTGACTCTACTCAGTTTTCAAAAGAGAATTCTTTGATTCGAACATAGCGTCCCGCAGTAAAGCCGATGGGAGGCAAATTGTTAGGCATGCAAGATGATGGGTATTCAGTGTCAGCAAACACCGGGATCCTTTCAGAGACGGTCCTCGGCACGAAGGAAGGGTTGGAGGAACCCCACATTACGAAGACGGAAGATACCCTAAAATTGAAAACTCTTTGAGAAGTAAGACCTGTTAATTTGGGAACGTCTTATTTCTAAAATTGTACAAAAATTCTCGTCACAGTTGACTGACGTCTCATTTTTTGACAAAGAAATACTAGTTGCAGTCACATGCGTGGATTTTGCTGCAAGATCTGAGTGAGTTTGATTGTTTGACTTATCAAGAATCAGAGAACTGCAACGAATTCTGTCCACTGCACTCCTGCATGGCCATCTCATCGACGTGTACCTCGATATGCATATTTAGTACACGAAGGGTTAACTTTTTGCTTAGTGTGTAGAAAAATTTGTATTTTCTTATACCCCTTTGCGCCCCTATTTTTGGTTTGTCATCTCGATCTGTGATGCAGGCGTGCGCGCGTCGCCCTCGACGTACGTCCCAGAATCAATAACGTCGCGACGCGTGCGCCGCCTTAGCCTGGCCAGGTCGCCTCCGCCGTCGGCCGCCTCCACGGACCGACCATTCAAGAATGGCTGATACAGAGTTTGAAGAATTTCGGCACTACTTTGAAAGGCTGCCTCAACATCTCAAGGCGCCAATATCTAATTACACGTGAGTAATAATCAACGTTATTTTTGCATCCCTTTACTCTTTTCCCATATTAGAAAATTTGCACCCGGTCATCCGGACGAAGATGCACCGCGATATGCAATCGACTTACGTGTCAGTACACAGTGGAATAAAATATTGAGATAATGCCGTTGTCATCATGGATGGATGTTTTTTTATTTTCAATAAAAAAAAGCGTTCCGCAATTCATTAGACAACATGAAGAATATAGAGGCGATGGAAATGCAATTAGTTTGCAGCATGGTTCGGGACTGAAATAATTTTCTTTGTAACAAAAGATCCGTAGTTCATTTCAGTCGCAAATTTATGACAGCTGTAAATTGTTTGTAAATACTTGTTGGTCACGTTCAGTTGTAATATATCCGAAAAATTTCGTACTCTTTGAATTGCGGTTTTGTCATTTTATTTAAACATAAATAAAACTAATTTAATAAAGGCGTTACAAGGCCCTCCGTATCTGTACATACATAGGGGCCATATAGATGCGGTTTTACTAATGCTTTAGTAGTTTCAATCGATACCGGAAACATTGTAATTAAAAAGTAAATCAATTGATCCGTAATGGTGGGAGTGCCAGGGTGAAATTTGAGCCGTACGTTAATAGGGCTAAAATTTTCGAACCCGAAAACAGCCGTCAATGTCAGTTCATTGGTCTGATCCTGAAATCTGTAGATGGACCAATCCGGCCGCTGACATGTGCACCTACATGACCTGCCAAGATCAATAAACCATCTTTCCGTGTGAAATTTTTTATTTTTTATTTTGGCATACTCAAAGTACACCCCGTGATCCGAAGCCGGAGCCCAGGCCCTGTGGCTTCAATGGCAGCACCCTAAATCTTGAAGTCCTCTCATCGTCAGCAGCACCCCAGACATGGTATGGGGCTTCCGCATTGCCACAAGGATAGAGGGGTCAGACTTTTGATCCGCGTTGGTAAAACAAAGTATATACGTCTACCCACCTACGTTCACGTTGACGAACCTGAAAATCAATGAACGCGGTTAGATATATGAATTATTCTTGGACCGGGTCTGTCTGTCCACCCACATACTTACCTCCCGCGTGAACTTTCGAACTAGGTCCGCCTTACGTTTTGGCAATCGATATCATCTTCTACGCGTAAGGTATAATACGCAACCACCACTTTTCTCACTGAGAAACGACCTGTTCAGGTGATAATAACCAAAACCGTACTTGCTTTCGTTTCAACACTGAAAGCTTTGTATTTAACCACTTTTCAAAGCTTCTTTACGCTCAGGTATGTATGTAGTACTACATACATACTACATACGTCGAGTGGTTTATAGGTATATGCCTCTACCACTCTGAACAACAAGTCCTCTCAAATTGAATGCGGATATACGAACTCGAGTTCTGTTTAAAGAGAGAAGAAGTTTATTCGCAATAACCGTACTACTTGATTATTATTCTATTTCCCGACTGCAGACTAGTCCACGATGTTATGGTGGATGATTCGCCGACGTCCTCGCAGGCCAGCGACGGGGACGTTGGCCAGGGTGGCGCCGCTGCAGATTCGGAAGATGACGAAGTCGTCGCGTTGATTCATCGCCATGGACATCACAGCGAGCAAAGTTCTGGAGAGGATGACGAGGAGTTGGACCATCACTGTTCCATAGTAGCCGACAGCGACTTCAGGTATATCCAGGAAATAAAAAAAAAAAAAAAAAAAAACTTTACCAGGGTTGGTCGAAATGACTATTTTCAAATGTCGAACTAGTCCTGGGAGGCTAGAAAATTTCTATGGCATGTGAGTAGACTAGTGACAACGACACTGCGTTGGGTGACATTAGCTTGTTCGGTGGACTGGGCAGTAGGAGGCGATCAGTTTGCGGTGGTCTTGGATCTGGGGGTGGAAGTGGTCTCGGTGGTCCAGGTGGAGGCGGAGGAGGAGGAGGAGGAGGAGGAAGAGAAAGCGTCGTCAGCGACGTAGGGGACTCCTGTTCGAGTCTAAGCTCCTGGCCAACTCCAGAACATGTACCAGCTAATCGTAGCGGAAGCGGGAGCACCGGAAGCGGTGAACGCAGACGAAGACGACTTCCGGAAATTCCAAAAACTAAAAAATGTAAGTTGATATGCTTTACGGACTTGTCGATGTTTTACATTATATCGGATCGGATTGATAAGAACAAAGAAACTGTTAAACATCGACTAAGCAGCAATCATCAGTTCTCGGTTGTATCAAAATTATCGTTGTACTATATTTTCCGGAAAAACTAGTTAAAACACGATGACGCATTCGTCGCTGTAACTTGAGTATATGGTGATCGTTGTTAGCGAGAAACTTTAGCAGCTTAGATCATGAAGGAGTGTGGGTGCAGGTACATATAAAAATCACTAAGATACATGTGCGCACTTTCCCCCCACGATTGGCACCATTAGCCGCAAAACACGCGAGTACAAATAACCGCAAGAGAAGAGTAAGCTGTACATCTTGTCAACATCTGGTACAGATCAGTTGCATCTGAGATCTGTTAATTTACACTCTCAATAAGCTAGTTTGATTTCCGTCGATTGTCCATAATCTAGAGGATTTCTTTTCTTTGCCACTCGCCAGTGTAGTGTAAAAAAATGATTTTTGAAAAGTTGCTGCTTGATGAACAGTAATTGTCACTGAATAATATAACAGCACTCGTTATCCGACGAAAATATGGGGGATCAAAACTATGGCGTCTATGGAACGGGTGAGTTTCTCGGTCAGTGTAAAGGCTTGCGATCTATCATCCTTATATCTGCCCTAAATCGATTCAAGGTTTTTTTTTTATAACGGTATAACAAGAGTGATGAGTATATAATTACGGTCTGACCTATCTCGGACTTCGTTTTATTCCCAAAGTCTAAATCCACATGAACGTGGTTTTTTTTTTTTTTTGCTTTATTTCCCGTAGCGATAACGATGTGCCATTCGTCGCTGCATTCGTCTCCATCGCTGGCCGATGAGCTTGGTGCAGCTACCTCGACAGCAGGAAGACCTCACTTAGTGCTGAGGAAGTGTCATCCAAGACTTCGTCATGAAGACAGTTCTCCAGACAGCGAGAGAATGACGACAGATAGCGGTCACTCGACGGCTCACTCGCCGGACAATGGCCCTAAAAGTGTCTCACCGATACCTTGCAGTACCTTGCAGAATACTAACTCGGTTTCTCCGAGTAGTACGCCAGGTACAGAAAGAACTCTATGAAGAAAATTTCATGACTAATAATTCCTATATGTTATGAAACAATTTCTGTCATATAACTTTGACATTCTCGTCTGATTCAGGTAGCGGTGGTGTTCCTTTTACGCAGCTAGAACTCCTCGAGGCGACGCATAGAGGTTTGCACAAATTCGTACCGCGGCATCATGATGAAATTGATTTGGAGATCGGAGATCCTATATACGTGCAGAAGGAGGCTGACGATTTGTGGTGCGAAGGTAAGAAAGCGAGAGAAGCAGAAATCGAAAATTGACGTTAGTTAAATTCGTTCAAATTAATTTCGACTAATCATATCGCATATCATCGAAATAGATTTGTAATTGTATGATGTTGTTCAGGTGTGAATCTGAGGACTGGTCGACAAGGTATCTTCCCTTCGGCGTACGCGGTGGACATGGACTACAGTGACTTTGACCCTTCGGCACCTAAGGTAAAACGGGAACGTTACCTCCTCGGTTATCTCGGATCGGTAGAGACTTTGGCGCACAAAGGTACAGGTGTAGTCTGTCAAGCGGTTCGTAGAATTGTTGGTAGTCCGAGCCAGGAACCACCCGTTTCTCAGAGCTGTATCCTGGAGGTGTCTGATCAGGGTCTGAGAATGGTTGATCGAAGCAAACCTCAGGTATAACATCCTGTTGTTTTTTGATCAGAAAAAGAAGCCGCATATCAATATATTACATCTTATTTTTTGCTTTTAAATTTCACAGAAGAATCGAGGTCCCTGCCACGACTATTTTTACTCGCTTAAAAATGTCTCCTTTTGCGCATTTCATCCTCGAGATCATCGTTACCTTGGCTTTATCACGAAACATCCGACACTCCAGAGGTTTGCCTGTCACGTATTTATCGGTCAAGAATCGACGAGGCCAGTCGCCGAAGCTGTCGGGTAATTTTTATTTCCTTCTTTGTACTTTTGGTTATATTTTTCTTCTGAATCAAGTAATCACAATAATTCATCAAAAAATATTAACATATTTTCTTCATTACAGGAGAGCCTTTCACCGGTTCTACACGAAATTTATCGAGACTGCTTTCCCCATAGAAGATATTTATATAGAGTAAATTGAATAATTGTAGTTTATGCTGAACGATCTCAATATTCCCCTGTATATATCATCCCCTATAGCTGAAGATAAGATAGGTCTGAATCAAATGCCCAATAATAATAATAATAATAATAATAATAATAACAATAACAATAATTATAATATGATAATAAATTGTTTGTGCAAAAGCTGCAGCGTGATCAGCCTTTACAGAAAGTATCGTGCGCCGGTTCGCCCACTAAAAATGATAACATATACCTATACGTATATTACGATATTCATTCTTATTTCTGTCGTGGCTGGACACAATTGCAAACAAATACGAGAATCTATTTTGCGGTATACATACCTATATTATTTTTGCGCGTGTGACAATTAAGATACGGACGATTATATTAAATTTTTTTTTTAAATATAAATTCATTAAATCGCGCTATATACTATATGTATATGTATAATAATGTATGTATATTGTAACGATTGGGCGTTCGATTTTCACGATTGGTCTACCTTGAAGAACTGTTGAAAATAATCTGCGAGGTGGGCCGCTTAATCAATTGATCCTCACCGTTGCTGATATTAATTATACTAGTTAATGAAAAAAAAAGCCTTAATACATGACCACGGATGTGTAAATTACATAAGTGATAAGTTATACTTTTAACAATCATTTACATATCGTTTCAATTACTGTTATTGGTTTTTTTAATTTTTTTTTTTTTTTTGTGATTTAAGTAACTCTACTCTCTGTCTGTCTGTATTTTCAAACAGTTTTTTATAACTATATATATACTACAGGGTTTTTAATTTCTTTCATAGTTCAATATTTGCTAATATTCAAGGCGTACTTATACCTTGAATAAGAAATGAATTTAAACACTTATTGAGAGACGTGGAATATCAAATTCTTTGACTGGTTCCTTGATTGTAATTAGAGATAATAGGTAATACGTATCGATTCGTTGACAATTTCCTATGTATTGCTATAATAACGAAAATCTGCACCAAACGTTTATTACGGACATTATAATTATTTCGATGAAACGGAAAAATGTTTTTTATTTGTTTAATATTATTTTTGTATAACAGTACGTGTAATAGAAATATTAAGCTAAGGAAATTGGCACTGAGATATTCGGCGTCGTATGAACCTATATTGTCAGATTATCACTCCACGATTTATTGACAAAATTTAAATAATACGTTTGTCATATTATAGTGGATCGAATAATGTGGTTTTTCTTCTTCTGCAGGCTCACGCGGCGTTATATAAAATTTTTTTGCCAAATTGCATATACTATTGTAACCAAGTTTGATATAATTGTTTTATTCAGAAAGAATAACATATGTGACCGAACGTATATGTATATCCATTGCTGCGCTGTAATAAAACATAAATAGTTTCAAGTAGCGATCTAATAATTGTATACAGTCAATGGAATATAATTATTATACATATAAGAGTCTATATATGGAATAAAATTATTTAACAAGTATAGTACGATCATTTATCCACGCGCAACACCTACAGAATATTTTTATCATACATAATTATCCTTAATTTTGATGAAAACTATATTTGAAAAAAAAAATATATATCATATCGAGATAATTATTAGATTTCTTTTTTCTAATATTATGTATCTTGAAACGCTCAAAAGACCGAGAGCCTGATAGCAGGCAACACTTAACTCACGTGATTTTATTAAAATTAAAAGAATTATGGCACAAGATGTACCGTAAAAATTTAATTTCTTTTCAATTTACGATTCAGTGGGTGCAGTTTTTTTTTTTTTTTTTTTCGTTTTCTCGTTTTTATTATCAATTCTTTTTTCGGAATATATGTGACATTAAATATGGGATCGTAGACCTCTGAATTTTGTTTTTACAGTCTTTAATAAAACTCAATTATACACACATTATTTCGGAATTATTATATAACTAATGACCCTTGAAGAATTATGAATGAGAAAATTTCACAACGATACTATCTTAATTTTATATCGGTCTTTTTAAACCGGCCGTAAAGTCAAAAAGTCTTGGATGTTTGAACTCCCCTCGCATATCAAGAAGATAATGCATCCAATCTCCTTTAACTTTTAATGGTAAATGAACTGTAGCCGCCTCTCTGCTCTGCTTCGAAGTCATCTGTAAATAAATTATGAATTATATCTATAACGATTAAAGTTAATTTTTACATATTTTTAAAAAGGTGATCGTGTTACTTTATTCAACGGAACGGTCCTCAGTCTGTTCTCGCCAAATGGACTGTACGTTATTAAAGTCACCTCGTTTCCTCCTTTGCGAAGGACGAGATACCTCACGGACTTCACGGTGTGAACCCAGGCTAGGGCGAAAAGGCTGAATCCTTTGAATATAATTATTTTATCGATAAAAACTTTATTTCATTTTATAAATCGGTGACTTTATGAATATGAAAATTAACCGATCGATTATTACCAACAAAAAATGTGAAGCCAGTCAATATCGTACGGTGTGTTGTTTCTCCGAAATTAATCCGTCTCCACCAAGGCAAGTCATCGGTTTGCATTTTGCTTACCGGAATATCCCTAAGTCCGGTGAATACAAAATGTGCTAAATACGTCCAGAATAGTATTTGAGAAATGGCGAAGATATTCAACCGCTTAAAATACTTTGGATTTTCGTATTTGAATAGTATCACATCCTTATCTAAGTTAGTTTCTATATCGTAGGGTTTAGTTTCCGAAAATCGTCGAGTTTGAATTTGTACCGCGCTATTGTAATCTGTCGCGTGATGCCGTAGCTGCAACGCGCATGGTTTATATTCTTCTCGTCGAATGATCTTTCCATAATAATTATTTCGACAATTTATATCCGTAGACTTACATCGTATAAATAACGAACCACTGGTACGATTTTTACACACCCATAATTCACGAACTAGGCATAATTGCCCGTTTAGCAACGAATTTTTATTCGCAAATAATCCTTCGGCAATAGCACATCCGAGCATATTATTACGTTACGGGCAAACCACGTGTGATCTGAGGATTAGACTTTTAGCCACTCTGAAATGGCGGCTTGTTTTACTTACGAAGACGCATGCGCTAACGTTTGTAATTTTGAAAACAGCGGGGACTTCGAGCTGGAATATTATGACGATTTTATTTTTAATTTTTTTGGTGATTGTTCCGGGCTTGAAAAATAGTTATTTAGCAATTTTCTTCTCCATGATCTTCTTCTTCATTTTCTTCTTCCGTTTCTTCTACAGGATTAATAATATGATCGTGATTGTTTTTTAATATTATTTTTTTCACAGATCGCGATCGTGGGTCGTAAGATGTATAGATAACCGCAGCTATACAGACATACCTATGTATATGCAGGTGTTATAGTTCTCTTTTTTGCTTTTTTTTTTTCGTTTTTGTTTTTTAATCATTCCTACATATATATATATATTTTATTTTATCTTCAGGCAGTATTATTTACAAAAATGTTTCACCTCTACAAAGTCTCGATATTTCAGTCTTGATACAATTACTATACGTGTACAATGATCCCTAATATAATTATATAATTATTTACTCGTGTTACATAATTATTAATTCATAATCAATTATACAATATTTTAATATTCTTTAGCATATTAGTTATACATGTATATGTGTATATGTATACATATATACGTATATCTATTTATATACCTATATAAACTATCCAATTAACGATTCTGGCACAAATCCTTGCTGCATTTTTCTTTTCGTTTCTTTAATTTGAAAAATCTTAATTGCGTTTCATTAATCATTTATGATGCTGCAGTATGTAAAATTCTAATATAGATATATATGTATATACATATATTATCAAATACTGATCATTGATATCAATTAACAAAATTTTACCATAAGTTTGAAGTTTCATTTATTTAGAACTATTTACAATCACGTAATCTCGTGTATATGTGTATTATATGTATATCTGTAACAATTAATTATTGAAAGCGATGTATTATTTCACTCATCTCGAAACCCTCTACGGGTGCCAAGGGATATATGATATAATATGTTATGTATATCTGTATATAAAATATATGGAAATCGGAAAGATGACAGTAGACAGAAAATAAACTATATAAAGAAAACAAATAAAAATTAGAATGTTTTGTCATTTTGCAGATCTGTTTTTTTCCGAAAGGCAGAAAGACGATTTTTTAAAGCTATAATTAATGAATTAAGATTGTGCAAGAATCGTATCGAATACCGGCGCAAACACGAAGCTCATAATTACTAATAATTAATGTCGTATTAATTATCGTTGCCAATAATTGATTCATTGATTTTTCAAGCTATATTAGTATAGTAGTATTATACTGAATTATTAGAATTATCAATTAGGTTACATGGCAAAAGTTCTTTAACTATTACAATAATTTTTAATTTTTATGTAAATATATGCATTATATTTAAGCAAGAAGCTCATGCGCTCCCATGTTTTACTTTTTCTTTCTTCGTTCAATTTGTTTAACGTTTAAATCAATTTTTTTGGTATTTATAACACTACATCCGAAATACCTTGACATTATACAGAAACACACATCGCCCAAAAAAAAAAATTTACTCTTCTTAGCTGTAAACAGTTTTATAAATATCTGCATACGGTTAATATATTGTAATCATTATTCATGATTATTTCTTGTACAATAATTATTGTTGTACAGTGTAACAAGATATTATATAGCGACGTATTAATGTGTACATACGTATTATTGAAATTTGAACAAATAGTCAATGATTTTATTGATGTTATCATAAATATTCATTTTCATCGGGACAGGAAACCGTTTATATGATTATTTTACAGTAAATTCCTTTGATTTTTTTTTTTCCCCATCATACACATTGACAATTTTATAGAATGCGATATAACAATAATTTGTACAAGATTCATGAGCTTTTTGAAGGATAATAATTATAGCTTACGTTGGTTTTCATATTACTATTTCAGAAGTTTTACAATAAAATGTGCAGTTCCGTCATCAGTATCAATATAATGCGAAAATTCTTTCATATTTAATATTATAACAGTAAAAAATAATTAATTCGTTGATGTATAAAATTTTCTACAATTGTTTTTTTTTTTTTTTTTTTATTTCTTTTTTTTTCATCAAAGAGGCATGAGCTCTTTTTCACGACGCTATGGTACACGAGTTTTACATCTATAGGAGAATATTGTGGTTTTTTCTAATTTTTTTTCCCCTTATTTTTTCTTTTCTCTTCTCTTCTATGCTTTTTCTTTATTATTTGTACTGGGAAATTGTTATTCCAAATTTTACACAAGATCGCAATGCAGCCAAATCAGTCTCATGTATAGTAGGTAATTAATGTAATTAATGCGATGATCATTAAATCTGGTTTATTGGTAGGGTAAAATTATTGTTGTATTATTTTATTTTCATTATGAGGATTTGTTGAACGAACTTTGTGCGCAGCACGGTAATATAGGTAATAAAACGCAAGGAATGTAGTACACACATGTGTGTATTACATTCTGGTGAAAAACATGTCATTAGTACCGGGACTGAAACGGCGCGGTGCCGATCTATTGCGATTATTTAAAAATAGAACTCTGCCAGAAAATTTCCCATATTTTTCGAAGCTCATAATATCTTACAAAAATTTTTTCAATGGTATAGGTGGTTGATTTATTTTTATTATTTTTGTGTTTTTTCGGAGTTATTTTTTTTTTTTTTGTTTTTTTTTTTGTACCACCTAAATAAAAATTAAAAACGACTTATATGCAATCAACAAAGTATAAAATATATAATAACGTATTTACAATATATTAATATTAAGTTTATTGTATTACATGATAGTGCTGCAGAGCCTACTGTCTGTGTCACGGTTTTAATCCACATCTAAATTTTTGTTGTCAATGTATAGATTTATTACCAAAAATTTGCCAAAAATTTGTTATTAATATAGGTATATGTGTACAGATAAATATACAGATATAATATAATAAATAAAATGACATAAAAACAAAAAGAATTTTTTCTTTTCTCTCATTTTGTTAACGTTTCTGTATAAGTATAAATATGTATTTCCAATCGCAATTATTCACTTGTTGAGCATTAGTATTAATCAATTTTAATTAATTATACATATACTATTTTTAATTACATATACATATAGGTATGTATGTATATTTATAATAATCAATATGATTGTGAAGAAAAGATTATAAAGTATGATTAATATAAATTTATTGAATCGAATGAAATATTGTATGTATATAGAAAACAGAAACTAAAAATTCATTTATTGTTACAATTTTGTTTGTTTGATTTGTTTTTACATGAAAAAAAGGAAAAATAATAATAATAATCATAATAATAATAATAATAATAATAATTCATGTCCAGTTTCATCAGTGCCATAAAAATACGATTATACGATCGTAAAATTTCAATGATCTTTTCAATTCGATAATAATTGAACTGTAGGATGTATAATTATATGTATTACAGGTACATATTATGTATACTTTGAAATACAGTTACTCAAGTATTTTTCTCTTTTTTTTTCTCGTTTACTGGTGAATATACAGGTATATGTAAGTTATGTATGCATTTGTATGGATTTATGAACGTATAATTATTGATGCAATTTTGTGAAATTTATGAACATTTGAATTGATATTTGAAGTGAACAGATATATACCTATATATACGAGGAATCTTTTTCAACTGGACCACTTTTTTCGGTCAACCTACCTACCGGATATTTTTAAAATTTTGCCAGTTTGTAGTACTGCTTGAGACGGGCTTCTGTGAGTTTTTCAGATTTTTAAAGGTCACTGTTCAAGATTTACCTTTTTTTTAATGTCAGATGATATCAGTATATATCTTAGAAAATATTGGTTGCTCAAAAAATTCATGGTAGCATTAACTTTTCAATTTTTCATCTACTTTACAATTATGTTAAAAGTCTTAATAATTATCCGGACAGGGGATTGTCAATTTTTCGCAAAATAAAATTTGAAAATGATTTTTTCCGAGTAAAGACATATCTTCGATTCCGGTACCAATTTTACAGGATATTTTTCATTGTATGAAGATTCTGCAAAAAAATTCCCTGACTGGTACCTACGATTCTCACGTAGTAAAAAAATAAATGAGCAAAAAATAAATTCATATAGATTCATATGAACTCAACAACATTGGGAAATTTGTTTTGAAATAGAGGCTCTTTCAACAAACCCTGTTGTATGTCTACTTCAAAACAATTTTCCCAAAGATGTTGAGTTCATATGAATCTATATGGATATAATTATTTGTTCATTTTTTCAATACGTAAAAATCGTAGGTACCATTTTGGGAATTTTTTTGCAGATTCTTCAAGCAATGCCGAATACCTTGTAAAATTGGTATTTTTTTTTTTTACGGAGAATTAACATTCTCGTGTCGTGAAAATTATGACTCTAACATAATTGGAAGGTAGATGAAAAATTAAAAAGTTAATGCTGCGATGAATTTTTTGAACGACCAATATTCTCTAAGATATACTGATATAAAGAAAAAAAAAGGTACATCCCGAACGGTGACCTTTGAGAATCTGAAAAAAAATCACAAAAGCCCCTCTTTAAGTAGTACTACAAGCTAGCGAAATTCAAAAAATATCCGGTAGGTTGACCGAAAAAAGTGACCCAGTTGACAAAGAATTCCTCATACATATAGATATATATAAATGTATATATATATACGTGATGACTTAAAATTGTCACATGATTTTCACCATCTTAAATATTAAGTTTAGAGGGAGAACACTGAACACAGACAGTTTGGATTTGTATTTTGTACTTTACATTTTGGGGGAGGGCTGTGATATACTTGGTGCTGTAATATATCTCTATTTTAGTATTTTACACCTTAATATTGTATATGACATTAATGCATTACCTAGTATACTTTATTATTTCTTTCTATCTTTTTTTTTCTTCATCTTCATTATTTTTTTAACCTTTATAATCAGACTTACAGTTTGATGAAATGATATTTCCCGAAAAGCCAAGTTATCGCATTAAAATTTTTATCACCTATTTACAAAATACCTGAGCCATATGTGTGTATATGTGTGTGTGTGTGTGTGTGTGTGTGTGTGTATTTATTGAGACTGAAAATAACTCAAATCATAAATAAAGACTAAAAGTAAACGTAACAAATTGTCTCGGATGAAACAGTTAATATGGATAGCTTCAAATTTTTTCGAAGATATTAAAATGAGATGAAACTTGGCTTTTTGCTGGTTTGTGATCATACGTCAAGCAAGCGAGACGTACCTAATCATGATTGCAATAGATCAAATGTTGATTTACGGTATGTAAATATCAATTTGTATGTATGTAAGTTGGTATTAGTACACCGTGCTTACATTCTAAATTTAAAAATTACATTTATAATTATATATTACAATATAATATAATATAATATAATATAATATAATATAATATAATATAATATAATATAGGTATAGGCATCCAGATAGCTTTTCAGAACTTAAAACCAGCTAGCGCATAATAGAGGTAACACCATACTGCACTCAGATCTCGTTTTTGTTTCTTTTATATTAAAAAAATTCTCTGTCATTTTATACTTTTTGTGTCTTCAACGTTTTTTAGGTTTATTTATTTGTATTTAGGTTTATTTATTTTCATTTTTTTGTTTTTCATTCAATTCGTGAGCTAGCAACAGCAAGATTCATCGTCAGGACCAAGCAAGTAATTATTCACATACTGGTGCTATCTGGGAATTACTATTCACTTATAATCATTCAATAGATGATGATGATAATAATCATAATAATAATAATAATAATAATAATAATAATAATAATAATAATAATAATAATAATAATAATAATAATAATCATAATCATAATAATCATAATCCTAATAATAATAATCCTAATAATAATAATAATCATAATAATAATAATAATAATAATAATAATAATAATAATAACAATATTAATAATAATAATAATATTAATAATAATATTAATAATAATTAAAATAATAATAATATTAATTATAATAATAATATATTATAACATTGCAGTCTTACAGTGAGCCAATAAAATCGATGGCAACGATTCATTATTTCGATCATAGATTAATCCTTGATTTGTCCTTCATTATAGAACATTATTACTATTTATTTATATTTTCTTATCGCAAAATGGCGTTCAAATTGAACTGTTAAACAGAAAAGCACGTCGTATTTAGCAGAAACAAAAACTGTTTTGGTACCTATGTTTTTCAAAGTTATAATAGCAAATATAATTCGGAACGCGTTAAGCTGATGAAAAATTTAGCGAATTTATTTACAAATAAGATTTATCATAAAATATTTATACGTAAATTGTCAACTGCGAAATATATCTATATGTGTATATACATAGGTATACGGTACGTATTTAACAGTATGTATTCTTGAATGTATATCTCTACTTGTGGGGGCGAAGATGGGTTTTTTTCAATTAGATGTAACATTGAGATTTTTTCCACGTAGCCGTATCGAATTTTGTTCGAAAAGAAATATTTTCACAAATTATACACATACTCTAGTCGACACTGTGCTTAAACAAATTACCTAGGACCTAAATGACGACAGTTTTTTTCCTTTTTCACTTTTTTTTTTTTTTTTTTTTTTTGTTTTTGTTTTTCTTTTTCCTTACATTAGGTATAACTTATTTTCATAAAACGTATATCTTATCTGCGATTTCTGATTCATCATCTCGACGTGCATATGTGTGCCAGTTTATTTCATTATTTATATAATATATTTTCGTTTATATCGACTTGCGACATTCCACGTATTATATTTCATTTTCTTATATAAAACTGAACGCTTTGATTATTGCTATAAAATTTGCGATTCGAATATATCTAACAAGCAGCAGATGTGATATTACGCTATTTTACGGGCAAGGGTCATTGGTTTCTCAGATAATTGAGGTATCCATCGGTCATAGTAATTCAATCGTAGTTTTTACACTAAAAATAAAAAAATATGAGTAGTGCTTTAGTTCCTTTTACCGTAAACGTGACAATATTCGTTTATCTTCAAGTAAAATAAAAAATAACAAATCTCACATTACAAGATTTCGAAAACTTATTGTATATGATCCTCGAATTGAACGGGTGTTACGCATTTATAATGGCAATTTAACGCAGTCACGAATCTTTTCCAGTTCTATTATACATTTTTACAAAGTTCTGAGTTCATTTCAGATTTCAGAAAAAAAAAAAGTAATCAGGTATATAATTCCTTGGAGGGTAACGCGTTGCTGTGTGAATTAGAACCACATATTTTCTTAATCTTCTTCATACTCCAACGTTGTGCTGAGTGTTTGTTTGTAATGTGAGATGATCTTCTTGGAGGCTCTTAAGCAATTGCTTTTCCTCATTGTGCTCAGCCTGGATTAGAAAAAAATTTAGAAGTAAATGAAGATATTGAAAACACAATTTTGTAAAAAATTGATTATCTACTTAAGTATGTACATACCTACTATACAACAAAGTACAAAAATTCATACCCTCACCTGTAGTTGAGTGAAATTTTCCCTATAAGCCTCCAGAGCAGGATTGTCGAAATTACGTTTCAGCACACTCAATTGCGATCCTGTCAATGCCATGGTTTTCGCCAGTTGAAATTGTGACCTCCGTACACATTCGTTCACAGCTTCCTGTAAAAATTATTAATAAAGAAAAAATGAAGCATTAAGTTTAAAAATAGAAATAACTATGTTTCATCGGCATCTAGCTTGCAACATTGTGTGTAATGCGATACTCACATTGCTAGCTGTAAATTGGTTAACATTTGCCTCGTCAATCGTTTCTGAAACAACAAATTTCGAAAAAAATATCTAAATAAGATGTCATCAAAATAATTTATTCAACTTTATTTTTTTTTTTCTGGTTCTTATTTTTTTTTTTTTGCAAAGTAGATTTTTACGGACCACTTTGTGAGCGGGGGTATCGTTTTATTGACTAACTCTGTCAGGCGTTCGTATATTGTTTTAGCTCTATGACTGGACAGCATTTGGAGCTGTTGTCATATTTATGAAATAATCATTCTTGTCAGTATTTCAGGATCTGGATCCAAAAGCAAATCTTTCTAAAATATTAAGACATTTTTGGGTCAATTGACGAGTGCAGATGAGCTTTCCTTTTCATAAATCGTAGATATAAAACAGAGAAATAAGTCTCAAATTAGGATATTTTTAAATACCATGAGACGTTATTTGAAATTAGTCTTGGATCCAGGTGCCCAATAGTCGTTTAAGATTAAATAAATATTAATCAATAAATTTAAAGATATAAAACTCACTTCCATTACATATGGCAGACTGTATGTCTTCGATAGTCTTCATGAAATCTACAAACAGGCCAGATAGAATACGGGTTAGCGGTAGTCATCTCTTGAAACAACAAATCAGTATGTTTATTTTTTATTTGGTTTTTTTCTTTTTAAAGAAGAAGAAATTAAGGCAGAACTGATACTACACAATACACATTCAGATGATTTCAGATTTGCTTCAGGTACATAACGGACGAATATTATATTATATTTCTATTGAAGGTAGTTGTTGGTATTTTTTTTTTTTTTTTTTGTTTTTTTTTGGTTTGTAGGAACATATTGATTGGAGATATGGTGCTACAGTGTTGTGTACGTGCGTTCATTATTATCTTTATTATTATTATCATTATTATTATTTTTTCGTTTTTTTTTTTTATGTGACACTACTGACGATGAAGTACCTGGGTCAGCTTCCAGGCTTGGGCTCATCATTCCTTCGTGAAGATCATCCACAAGCGCATCATCATCATTATCATCGCCGTCGTCGATTTGTTGAATAGAATCAGACGAATCCAACAAACGTGCAGTACTATTGAAACGTTGATAAACATCCATAGATTCTTCTAAACCAGAACACTCTTCTTCAACACCTCCCAAATCATCCATCGATATACCAGAATTAGATCGATTTTCTTCTGTATCAACGTTAATACAATGGCTGTTATCTTCGACGTCGTCTAAATCATCCGTAATAGAAATCGGACTGGACTTAATAAAACCACCGATATTTAATCCGTCCGAAGAATTTCCGTAATATATAATACGTTTACCACTGATATCGTTAACTTGGTCATTTGATAAGAAATTATTTGTCATTTCAATCGGTTTTCTCTTCGATATCGTAGTGCCTGTAGGTGAATATTCTTCGTTTATACTCCTCGATCTTTTACGAGAATTGAAACGTGGAGTCTGATCGTCAACCGTAATTGTTACATCTTTAACGAAATTTTTCGCCTTCGTTGTGTTGACTTTAGACGATAATACACGATCTCGAATTCTGACTACTTCGCAGGTCGAAGATACTCTCGTGTCCATTCTTCGGGACGTGGTAACATTTTTATTACTGGATGGCTGCTTGACGTGCCTCCTTTCTTTTTCTTGAAAATTTTGAGACGTTCTTTTACGACTGTATCGTTTCTCCTGTAAACTTTTATTAGACGGTTTATATACCGAGGATACGACGTTCCCGATATTTGAACAAGCCGTTGAATTCTTGACGTAAATTTCTTCGGTCTCAGTGGCTATCTGTTTTTTATCGATACTCGAATCCTCGTTATCAACGTCGTTCATTATCTCCAGATTTTCGGTCTTTATAGAAAACCTCGGTGACTCTTTGTCGCTTATTTCCGTATTCACTTTATTATACGTTTTCGTAAACGACGAAGGTCCGGGAACCGGGACGTTGATGTTATCTCTCAGTGTTTTTATCTGACCCAATGCTCGACTGTTGGATATCGAGTTCCTTTTCCCTCCTTCGTGCTCCGATTTTTCATTACACGAACTATTGTCCGGTGGCGATTTACAAATCATTGATTTAATACCGACCTTATTTGCTTGGATAGCGGCGGGCGGCAAACCTTGCGAATATATCGCGGCTTTGAGATATTGATTATCCGGTAATGGTGAATCATCGAGGACAGCCGGTGAAGAAAAATCACTCACTAAATGCGTTATAGCATCTTCAAGCTCTACAGGGTCTTCAACTGGAGCTTTTGGATCTATCCGCTGATCACGTGGTGCCTGTAAATTGAAAGAAAAATGTTGACAGTTTGTCAAACTGTAAAATATATGATGTAAAAAATAAAAAATGCTATAAAATATCGTAGATTTTCGGCAATAAAATATTAAATGATTCGAAAATACAGAAATTTATTTAAGACTTACCATTAATGGCGTTGAACTTGATGTTGTGATCATAGCTTTAGCAGGACCGGAAATAACCGCTGAAAATCTTTCTTTCATTTCCTTGACCAGTTTGATGCCTTCTTTTTCCCTATTTTATAATCGACGAAAAGACATTTTATAGATATTGATTGATTTTTTATTATTTTTTTTTTTTTCCTTTCTTTTAATTTCTTTTCAATTTTTTTACTGTAGAAACATATACATACATATGTATGTATATGTATGTGCGTTTATACTCACGAAACAAGGGTGTTGACGCAGACAAAGGACTCAACAGTTTGGGTATCATTGTCGAACTCAAGGTAACCATGGGTACGAAGATAGATGAATTGTCCAGTTTTCGATAGAAGCCTGTAACACGAGGAGCCGAATCCCTCGCCTCTGTCGTACACTGCGTAAAAAAAAGAGGAAAAACTAAAAATATAAAAACAAAAACTGGTTGTTTTCGAAAAATTTCAAGCTCAGCGCGTAATAAAAAAAATATATTTACTATCATATTTGTTTCAGCATCCATTATTTTTTTGTTTCAATTGTATTTATATTTTATTATCTGGGTACAGGGTATTATTATCTTTGAAGGAACTCACTTTGCCGCAGGGCTACTATCGTCCATCTAACATCTTCCTTGTGCATAAACTGGAAAGCGCTAAGTCCCGATACTTCCTCGGTCATGTAACCAGCCACTACTGATATCCTGTGATCGCAGAATATTATCCTTCCGTCAATTAGATGACGAGTAACGTACTCGTCCTTGGTAGCTTCGAGAAGAGACAGTTCTGTTATAGTCCTCTTCTTCACCAGTCTTGCTACTCCCACAAATACGATGTCGTTCGCAGTCGCGTTGTTTTCTAATCAAATTATACAACGTATATATGTATGTATATACAAGTCATACCAATTAGCGACAAAAATTCGCTAATAAATGAATAAATAAATACATAATCAATTCCTTATTCAAACATAATATAATTTCTATTACCTCTGTGTGCTGTTCGACTAGAGTTTGTTTCTTGACTGGTGCATGCGAACGCCATCCTCAAAAGACCAGAAACTTGTAAATATTCATACTGTCCGTGTTCCCTTTTGTTTAAAGCTTTTTGTGACATTCTTATATTGAAACTTCGCCGTTGTTCAGTGAAATTTTTCTGCAAACCAGGGGGCGTTGGTTCGTCAAGAGAATTCGAATTCTCTTCTGTGGTAGGTACGCAAACGGTATTTGAGGTAGAATTTTGTAAATTATCGGGGATCAGGTTACGCCGTAATTCTTCATGGTCCTCTTGACATACGAAGCTGTATAAAGACTGACCGAGAAGCTCGAGCTGTAACGTATTAAAATAATATACTCTATACAGATATATCGTAGAAAAATATAAGAAATTTTCAAAAAGATAAACAAAAAATTTTTAAACTTCCCACGAACCGGAATAGGCTTACAGGTCTAACTGTATATATATACATGCATATACGAAGGTACACTTGAGTTAAAAGATTTTGCGTGAGCGGGTATACGTATATTATGGCTTGTGGTTCCGCGCGTGCATGGTATATGATGCCTAATTTTCTCTACGGGACCCCTCGTTCATCCACAATACTACTTGATTCTACTTGAAAAAAAAAAAAAAAAAAAAAAAAACCAGCACAAACAACCCTCTCTTCTCCCAACCGAGAATCGAACATTCGCAAGCCCATGTGGCAATAACATTAATACGTCGAGGTGAGAACGTACGCGAGAAATTACCTAACAGGGTTGCAAAAAATTATCCTTAATTGTGCTTAAAGATAAGCGAAAAAAAGGGGGGAAAAAAAAAAATGTAATGAAAACGGATGTTTCAAATTTATGGATCTTTATATTTGCACGCTTTTATACAGTACATACATATAGGTACAAAGATTTTTCCATGACTGAGAGATATTATCGCGTAACGTTGCCTTGATACCTCTTAAAATGAATAAATTTATAATGAAATTACATAGGTATTATATGGACGGAAGGCAAAAGGAAGAGCAAAGCCAAGCAAAGAAAAGAAAAGAAAAGAAATCAAATCAACCCCTTTATATACTAATTGATTAATATCTTCTTTTAAAACAGGTGGTTATAGCCCGGGGTTATAAAAATGTAGAAGCCGATTCGTGGGCGTGGGCCCATTCCATTGCCAGATTTTATTTACGTCACACGGTGTTTTTCATTCAATTCACGTGTCAACTGCGTGACATTTGATCGCCGTGAAACAAATCGATTTCCCAAATTGGCGGCAGCAGCAGCAGCAGCAGCAGCAGCAACAGCAGTAGTAGCAGCAGACAAGAATTAAATCCCCGACAATTATGTTAAATAACTGTGTACTTCTTTCGAAACGATTACTGTACGAAGTAAAATATACCTGCCCACTACTTCGCACCCTGTCAAGATCTGAATACCTACACATTATATACATGTCCACATCTACATCCTTCATAAGCTCAATATAGAACATTTCAGCTTCGAAGAAAATTGACGGGGAAAATCCTATCTGGCCAAGCTGACTAGTTACCGTCTTTTTTATCTTTTTATCCAATCTTTCCTTTTTATTTATTTCTTTTTTATTTTATCTTTTCTTCCTCTCTCCGCACGTTTTGTGTCCACACGTGTCTCCCGATTTCTAGCATCGCGAACAACCGAGCAGACTGACAACACCTACTCAGGTGTAAATAGAAATAGCGAAGGATATTATTTTTTTTTTTTGTCTTTTTCACTTATTACAATCTACGTGACACTTTCATCCGTTAATCTACTTGACTTTGATCTTTGACCTGACTGAATGACTGACACGAGCCCGAAAGCATAGATTTTATTTTCAGTTAAGAAGGATTTGGAAATGCCTGCAGTATTCAATAACGATAATTACACCTTACGCAGAGTTTAACTTGACAAGAATTTTGATCAACGATTAGGTAGATGTATAAAACGTGCCATGATTAATAGTAATACCTTTATAGAAACTGGACCGAGATAGAACGTGTGTTGATATTCGATTATTAACACAGCGGGTAGAACCGTACCTACGCGAGCGGACTTCTATTGCCAGACAATTCAAGAGCGAATTGTGTCACGCGTGCGAATAATAATATATGCATAGAGTCAAGCCGAACCTCGAGCGCTTCATTTCGCGCTGATATCGAAGTATACAATTTTAATAATAATAATAACGATGATAATAATTATGAAAATAATGAAAACTAAAACACGTTCAATTCAGACATTTTAATTCAGGGGCATATGTACGCTGCGATTTCTGTACCAATTTTTTTCTCCTCGAATTTCAAGGTTCAAATAGAAATAGGAAGAAGAAGTGAAGAAATTGAAGAGAAATAAATCCGAAATATGATCAATAGGATGTTTTCACTCGACTGGGAAGAGGAATTCGTTTATTGCATCTGTACCTCGTATTCCCCGAAGAAGAATCTTGATAAAGATACCCCATATAGAATCTTCAAGGAATAAAGTATGTTTGTTATACTCGCTGTAGATCACGATACTAGGTATATATATATATATATATATATATATATATATATATATATATATATATATATATATATATATATATATATATACATATATATAAAGGTATTTACTTATATACCAAGTATATGGCTGATAAAGTACTAGAGAACCGAGTAAATTGCAATAGAACGTTGCCATGGGAGCCAGGATATTCCAATGCATCAGTGCACTTGATCGATACAACAATTCCTATTCCCTGGACTCGATGCACTGCAGCAGTTCACGCATACCTGTATACTAGATTTTCCATAAAATATCTATAGCAGAATTTGAAAAAAAAAAAACAAAAGAAAACTATGGAAAAATTAGCCATGAGTCAATAATGTCAAAACTTCCAATTGTCCAAATATATGTTAGAAATTTGCTGTTTTCCCTGTGTAAAATGTATGGCTAACTAACTATAAGTATCACAATTGTTATACCAGTTCTGGACTTAGTACATCTATATTCGTGGGATTTTTTTTATCCGTTCGGTTAAACGTGCTTCCAATTTAATACCGTGAGCAAGTTTTCAGTGGAGGAGACAAAAGCAGGAGGATCGTGATATAATTTTTAATAAGATATAAGAAAATAATAATTTACCTGTGCGTGGCCAAGCTGATGCTCAATTGATCGACTTATGTAGACGATTTTTCCCTGCGCTGTTACCACGAAGAAGAATCCATCGTTTGCGATCACATTCTGTCGATCAAGGATAACAAGAATAATATATATTTATATGTAAGATTTGCGATAATTTTTGATGATTTTTCGACAAATAAATATCAAAATTGACTTTAATTTTATTGATTTTTTTTTTTTTTTTTTTTTAGCTGATTTTGTTCTCTCATCATGAATTCACGGATAAGATACTGGTCGAATAATTAATAATCAAGACTGAGCGAAAACTCACATCCATTATGAATTGCTCGACGTCAAAGTCGTACTGTGGAGGTAAAAAGGTATCCAATCCTGGACCCAGCGCTACGAAAAAAAAAAATAAGATTATGTTCATTCAAGCTTACGAAGTCTACAGTATTTTGGTTTTATTTTTATTTCACTAATTGTGTACAAATGGTGAGACAGATTTGAAAAGCCTTGTAGTACATGAAACATCGTTCTTTCTGAAAAAGAAACTCTCTCTTTTTTTTTCCTTCAAGATAATAGTTTTTTTTTTTTATTTTTTGTTTTTTTTTTTTATTAACGACGATTGAAGGTGTATTATACCTGTAAAGCTATGCGGAAGATTTTTAATAGTATCAGTCAAAGTGTGGGTGGTATAGGGTACGATTATTATTAGGTGTTGCGATTACGTATTTTCAATCTCCCTTGACGCGTAGGTACATGATATGTATGTACGTTTCATCGCACAAGGTCGTATATATACGGACAAATTTTCTCTCCCAGAGATTATGGAACAGCGTACGCTGCTTCATACGCGTGCACGTATCGATCGACGCGATATATTTACGCCGTAGCTGCGTATATACTTGTATATATTTATTAACATATATACATATATGTATACGTGTATTTAAGAGGGTTGAAACGCTTGTTATTTTCATTATAATTATTATTTCTTCCTCCGTTGAATATAAAATTCAATAATAATTATACATTACTGTAGGATCGTTAGAAAATAGATCGATAATAATGGTGGACAAAAATGGTGATAAAAAAATCAAAAAACAAGAAAAAAAAAAAAAAAAATAAGATATGTTCATTAACCCCCCAACGCTCCCCTATTTTTCATTTACTCCGCCTTGACGTGATAATAGACAGATTTCTTTTTAGTCCGACATCGCGAGGGCACGTGCCTTCGGCAGATTGTTATCAACTTATCTTTACTTTTTGAGGGTACAAAAATATTAAAAGCCTACGTGGCGATTCTTGGAGGGAATCCATCAAGAAATCAAGGTCTTACTGTATTCGCTTCGCAGAAAAGCTGCTGCCAGCCGAAGTATCGAAGTCTTGTCCATCCGCCTCGAACTTCCTGCTACAGCTGGTATAAGGGCAGCCATCGCCGAGATGTTAGCATTCAGGTTATCTCGACGTTGTTTCTCCGCCATATTGCGGGAGGCTCTGGGATTGCTGAAAAAAGAAAGAAGAATAAAAATGAATAAGTAAAAAATGTCAAAAATTATCATAAATAAGAAGAAAAAAATAAATATAAAAAATTAATTCACACAGTACAACAACGTCACATTATAATAAAATATTTATCATCGGTTATATAGGTGCGTCATTCCGCAGGTTGATACAACCTCTCCATTTACTTCAATTATATCCACTCTAAATTCTGATTCAGTTAACTTGTTTACAAGATCGTAAATAATAAAAATAATGATGATAATATTAATAATAACAATCATTCAAAACAGAGTCCGAGTTGCGTGTTCAGCGATCCTATATTTGAACCTTTGAAATTGCGTCGTTTAAATTGAGCCCTATATTATGCGCCTTCGCAGATTTCCGGTACGAAAAATCTCCCCAATCCGATTTCCGTGGTCGTTATAAATTATTAAAACAGACACTAGGCAATTAGAGAAAATGCCCAACATCGAGTAAACAATCATCATACAGACTAGGCTGTAAAAGATTTACATTTTTATAAGAAAGAGAGACGATCGCTTCTGACCATGATTATTCTTTCAAGGTTGAAGATATAGACGGATGGTATTGATCTTGCAGCCGCATATGGGCTGCGTTACGTTTAAGGATAAATTATTATAATAATTGAGTATTAAAAATATCTCAGTTTTTCGCGATTTAGTGAAATTTCATTTTCGTATGTTATAGGTATTGCCTCACAATGCGTAGGTATGCTATATGTGAGAGCTTGAGTGAGTCAACAACTAACTTTACTAGCGTATGTATATAAGCACGACGGTCACGACAGAAATAAGCTCGTGGCGTAGGTCGCAAAGACGAATATATTTAAATATCACGATATATAAGCCCGCGGCTTGTAATTGACCTAACAAAAGTCAGCTACGGTCTCGATTTGATTGCTGCCCCGATTACCACGTTACGAAATATCGCAACTGCAGTAGCAACGTTGAAGTCAAACGATGGTTTCTTGTGTTTACTTTATCGTTAAAAAAGTAGAGAAAAAAACAAAAAAAATAAATAAATAATAATGAAAAAGATGAAAAAAAAAACCACAAAAATAATAATTAGTATTCTTTGATAATTAAAAGAATTTTGTATAATACGTGTAATATGTATAAGATATGTGAAGGTAAATTGTTCGAAAAGAAATATTTTTTATATCAATTGAAAATAATAAAAATAAGCTCTTAAATAATTTAAAATTAGGCGAATTCTTCGATTTTTCAGAAAACTCGGCAGGGAGTATATTGAACGTTTTCCTATATTTTACCGATACCAGCTGCAGCAGCACAAGGCCACCAATAAACAACATTAAAGCCTTAGTACGTTAGACTAATCGCTATATGCTTGTGCTAAAACTGTAAATAGGTCACTCGCCCGCGATCGAGTCACCACGAATATATTAAATAAATTGCGAATCTATACATATACCGTATAAGAAAAACCTAAATAATCGACTGCAATGACGTCAGTAAATTAATATAACCAGTCATGACAAGAAAGGATGAAAAGGGGAGAGAAACTGACCGATAAATAATTTATACGTATATATATATATACATATATTATATATATTATATACATATAGATATGTATAACAAAATTATACAAATAACTTAAGAAAAGAGAATAGAAAACAAAAATATATCCAAACTCCTTAAATTCCATTCCGATTATGTCGTCAGCCATCGGCGAAACGCGTTCGCTCTTTAAAATCCCCGATGATTTCTGTCCGCGCTATAGGTAGCTGTCTGGCATCGACCGGCCGTATCTACTGTTTGTATTCGAACTGTCTGCCTTCTGACGCGCTCGGGCGATGCCTACGAAGTAGACACGGTAGACATTGATCGGACGGAAATTTCGCCTCCTTTCACTAACGACAAGCGTACGCGGCGTACAGGGTAGGTCTTTGACTACTTCGTCTACGATACGGTCTTACGCTGTCGCGTTCGACTACTTTGGCTACGATACAGTCTTACACTGTCGCCATTTCTACTAGCTTTTTCTCGCTCAAACACTTTCGGAGAGCTCGTCTCTGTAAAGTTTTGCGAATTGACGATGCGTTGGGCGAAGTTAAAACGACGCAACGTCGGGGTTTTATGAATACTGCAGTATTGAATAGACAGTGACAATCAACCGCGCTTAACGAAACTATATAAATTAATAAAAACCAACGACGAAACTGCGATTAGACCGTTTTATCACTTTGATAGACGACCGAGAGGTCATCAATTGCGATACACGTGTCTCAAGTGCAGCGTTGAAAAAGAATTAGAGAAAAATAAATGTAATCAATGATTAACGAGCGAGGCAGTGATTAATATTAATCATATGCATTAAACGCATTGGTGTGTATAATACGCGTATGTAATATATATGTATTTGATAAAATCGATCTGTATAAGGGGTAAAAATAGCCTGTTGTTTCGTATACGATAATTATATATTTTTTGATTTCTTTTCTTTTATTTTACTTATTTTTTTTTTTTTATTTGTTTAACTTTTGTTTAAATCGGCTTAAGAAATAATTCAAGACAAATACTTTGAATATTAAATATCTAAATAAGTCAGCTGCTCGAGGCGTGACTTAATTAAATAAAATGAAACGAAATATTGATTATGATATTATTTTCGAACATTTGGCACGAGTATAAAAGCGAGTCCGGCGTAGCAACCCTAAACCCCGTCATTCGTCGGGCGCGAAATGTCGGTGTAAGGGGATGAGACGGCGTCGAGACGTCGGGTAGGTCGTGGCGCGGCCCGATCCGTTCAAACTACCCAACTATAGATACGTGAATATATACATACATACACACGTAAATACATACATACATATGTATATATAACGCCCGAGACATGCCTACGCTCTCGCCGAACCCCAAACCTCCTTTCGACCCCAAGTCGCCCTTAACCAAGGACTCGGCGAGGAGTGAGCTCGAAGGGTGAAAGTCGTCGTGACTATATATATGTGTATAATATATATATATATATATATATATATATATATATATATATATATATATATATATATATATATATATATATAGGGTTTGACTTGTTCTCCGCCGTCTCTCTGTACATACACACACACACACACACACATTTTTATATATATATATATATATATATATATATATATATATATATATATATATATATATATATATATATATATATATATATATATATATATATATATATATAAAAATGTGTGTGTGTGTGTGTGTGTATGTACAGAGAGACGGCGGAGAACAAGTCAAACCCTGGTCGATATTTAACCGTCTATGTATACATATATATTGCTACACCCACTAGGAGTTCAAGGTCAGACGGTCAGGGCTATGCCGCAGACCTAACTACAGAGGGCGAGACATTATTATTTTAAACATTATTAGCCAATCAGTTATTTCCGATTAGCCAAATTGGTTACCTAATTTATTGAACTTGGAAATATTTTCTTTCAATTTTTATTTTTAATTTTTTTAATTTAAAAATTTTTTTTTTTTCTACTGTAGGTAAACCGGACTTTCAGGATTTTTTTAAATTTCACAATATTTCATATAATGATATAGGGGATTTTTTAAAGATTTTATCAGGACTTTAGTTATTTTAAATTTTTTGTGATTTTTTCGGAACTTCCAGATCCAGGATAATTTTTTTTGTTTTTTTATTTATCTCCGTCTCGCCGTATTGTGAGAGCAAAAATGTCAAGTTTCTTCGAAACTTTGCATATCACATTTTTAACTTCCCGCTTTAGCAGGAGGGAAGTTATGATAATCATCCCGAAAATGAAAAATTGAGTTTTCACCAGATCTCCACTTTCAAGGTCAAGAGAATCACCTCCGACCATTTTTAGATGGACAGCTGTATGTACTGTATGTATGGACGGATAGCTGGATGTGTGTAATCACTTTTATTTGTCCGACGATATCTCGAAAACGAATGATCGGATTTTGATGAATTTGGTATCAATCGGCGCGGACTCTCCCAACTTAGAACTGATTAGATTCTGAATTTGATTGGTTCAGTAGTTTCTGAGATATTCAACGAAAAAAATTTTGTAAAAAAATAATTCGATCGACGATATCTCGAGAAAGAATCGTCGGATTTGAATAAAAATTGTTTTTTTTTTTTTAGATCGTTGATCACGAATACAAGGTCAGATTTTTTCACTCCTATCATCGAAAAAATTGTCTACCAATAATTATTTTAGGAAATCTCTATACCCGTATTTCTTTTTCTGTTTTTTTTTTTTTTTTTTTTTTTTTTTTTCAACTTGAAAGATTTGGGCGGGAAGTTTTAGGTCTGGCCCATCGTGGTAAGCCGATTTACCCACTTGTTATATTATATTCTTCGTTTTTTTTTTTTTTATGTTTTTCTATGTTTTGCTCCTTTGAATACGTTTCACATAAATATTCCTTTACAAAACAAACACCAAAATCCATCAAATAATATCAGATATTACGACTACGAAACTGCCAAAACTTGGGAACGATATCCTTCGGGTAATTTTTATATCGATTTCTAGGTTGAAACTGGCAGTTAATTACAAACAGTTCGTCCCTCTCGCCAAATAGGGTGAAGTAAATGAAACCTAGGCTGAATTTAGTAACGGTGGGTAAAGTTAGCCTTAAACGACAAACTAATTAACCAACCCTGACGAGAGTTTCGTTAGTGAAAAATTCTAAGCGAAATATTACAGACAGGGGATTTATCGAACATACCGCGTGCAGCAGAAGAAACTGTTTCAAAATAGCGATAAATTTTTAGCGAAAAATAAAAATGTATATTTGAAAAAACCGGTGTAACGTATAAACGATACAGAATAGAAAAAATAGATCAAACAATTGTGAAAAAATGATCGAAAGAAGCGTACAGTACGATTTCAAATAATTTTCGAAGAAATATATCACATTGCCATGCCTTTGCATGATATGTGCAAAATGCATTTGGGAACCTCTGCAGATTCCGGGTGGCGTCGAGGAGGCAGGCCTGCCTCACTGCAGAGCCGAGTGAGCCTTTCGCATCCGAAAGCCTGAGGGTCATCGCCCTCCCTCTCCCCGCCGTCGACATAACATCCGAAAGCCGTTCACTCCGTCTCTGTCGCCCTCAGGCGATCCCACCTCCTGGCAAAACTCGACGCGACGCGTAGCTGCTGGGCCCTCGACGCGCCCCACCCTCGCAGGCTGTTGTCGGCTGAGAAATTCAAGGGTTGCAAAAGGTGACCTTCAAACCCTTCTCCACCTAGTCGGTGGCCTTAAGCCGCCACTACAACCAAACCCATCGGCTGGCTGCCTCCACCTCCAACCGTCTGGTTTAACGGCGCGTGTGGTTATACCCGCGTGCGTGAGTGGGATTGAGGAGAATTAGTAGAGAGTTGAACTTCATTTCTGGTCGTTTATTTTCGCGAATTAGAGTAGGTATAGGTCAACGGAATTACTTAGCCATGAAAATTCGGGGCTGGCTTGAAGTTCCGAATAGTAAAAATTTTGAATTTTTATATTATATCGACTCACAGTTTTTAGAAATGGTACCGTTCGAAACTTTTAAAATTGGGAACTTCAATCCTGCCCCAATAATTTCGGATCTCTTAGGATATCATTTTCAACGTCCGAACGTTCAGCTGTCGGATATCTTGAGAAGGATATAATTGATCCTCACGATTCGGGCAAGGACGACAGTTCCGAAATATAGATACTACTACTTACTAGGAGTTGTTATTTTTGGTATATTCGTAGATGTATATCGTATACCTAGAAGTAATTGATCTATTTAACGAAGTTAATTGTGTCTATAGCTAAAGTCTCCCTAGACTCTTATAGGCTGGCTAAAAAGAGTATTTACTACTCGGCAAGAAGAGTTCTAGGACTGCTGTTCAAGCGGAGAAAATAGAATAGAAGAAAAGAAGAGGAGAAGGGAGGTGGGCGTTTGAATTATCTGATTGACTCTGCACGGTAATAAGAGAAAATTGAAAAAGTAATTTATCTACTTGTTCTGTTTGCCGTTGCCTTTGCCTTTACCTTGCTGATTCATCAAATGCCTTATTACATGTATAACTGCTAGCCTATCTTATATTAACATCCTATTAGACTTCTTTCATCTTTTAAACGTTCGTAAATCTAAAAAAAGGCTCCTTAAACGCTTTTTTTTTTTTAATTTTTCCTTATCAATTTCGATTTTTGATGGAATAAAAATACAATCAAAATACTATTATCTGGTGGTGCAAGGTACGAAGAGATCTGACATCGTGTAGATTATAATTCTCCAGGGAAACCGACGGTACCGCAATGTAGTACCAATACTAATGCATGATATGAGACAGGAAATGCATACGCACACTATGCAGCTGCTATCCAAAGTGAGGGATCATTGAACCGAGCAAATAGATTTAAGAATGTTTATTCGTCGAGTATACATATAATGAGAGTCTCTCAATGTTATTTGCGTAAAACGGTAGATAGGCATAACTGAAATCAAGGCGAGGCCTAAGAAGACAAAATCTTTGTAAATATTTTCATAAAAATGGTATAAAAATTTCAGAAAAATATGAACCATGGTAAGACAATATATTTTTATGAAGATTTAAGTTTATAATAGAAGCGAACTATTAGAGGCGTAGTTAGTTAATAAAAAAAAAAAAATTCACTAAATTTTTTTGTTAATATTTTCATATTCTTTTTTTTTTTTTTTTTTTGACGTAGGTACATGAACGATTGGTTGAAGAACCTTGTGGCTTTTGCAGAGAGCACTTGCCTTCTAAAATGGTATGTCGCAATAGTCCAATTAGCATTCCTGAAGATCGCGTCACTCCTTAATATGTAATATTTTTTTTACATAAGCCTATATGGCCGTAGAGTCTGCGACGTTGCTTGCGGTTGATCAAAAATATACTGTGCGTCAACTAGGAGGTTTAGAAAAAGTTTGTTTCTTTTTTTCTGAATAGAAAAAAATAACAAAAAAAAAAAATGTTGCGACGTGTATAAAACGGAAATTTTAGGGGTGAGGGTGGTAAATCGTGTTGAAAGTAGATTTTCGACTCTCAGTACAAGCTCGACTCGTTACACGTACGTATAGTATGAATACGTTGTACAGGATACAACGCGTTCGGTCGCGGTGTTACAAATCACTGCGTAAACATCTCCATTAAATGTATATTTGCATTCAGATTTATATACGAGTTTAGAACGATGAAAAAGATCGAGATGAAGAGAGGTGGAAGTGCGGAGGAGACGCGTTTCATTCAACGAATTTATACCACGGTTGGCAAGCCAGCCTATCGCGTAACTAGTCGCGAGAATTATCGTATTACGCATTACGAACATATTGCTCGTATATGTATAATATGTGTATGTAATTGTATATATTGCGACGCGGTATACTATACGAACTATTATCGCTAGAATACATATAAAATCGAACTATGCATATATTATCGTATATACATAAATAATATACGAACAATCAAATAATTTAAAAAATAGAAATTTTGATCGATCGATTGCTCCAGACCTCTGCACGCGTAGGTATATATAACATAGGCTATATATACATATATAATACACCAATATCTATATAATAGGTAAATCGTAAAAGTCATTGGGGGGATAAATTTAGATTTACAACCGACCAACTATTTTTCAATAAAAACGCAACACCGTCGTTTTCCCGGAATCACGAAGGTCAAGAGTGATCTGATCGTCGGTTGCCAGTGCTAGATGTATATTATAGCTATAATGTATATCGTTCGTGTAAAGCTCATCCCTGCATTTTGCGTTGGCGTTATGACTGACTGCCCCTGTTCTATCTGCTTGTTGTTGTTGCTGATGATTTTCTCGACAAAATGCAATTTAGATTACAGCTATAAGAGTAGTTAGCTAATATAAATATATGGCGTTGTAAACTCAAGGTTGAACCAAATTGGATCACGTAATACAAATTTTCTACCGCGTAAGTAACTGCAGACGTTTCAAATTCGAACTTTAATTAGTTTTCGCCTGAAGATGTTTACAGCGATAATATAGATATTATATACATATCTGTATATATGTATGTATACCCGTACCGATCTTCAGACTCGAGTAAATTCATGTTGGTATACCATATTATCTACTGGGTGTATTTGGGAAATTATTTAAACACAAATTTAAATCGCGAATCTCCTTAATTTATGTTATTACGTAGATATACCAAATTACTGGTATATATTTACTTATCTCGGAACGAAAACGAGGAAACAATACCTCGTAAATAAAGAGAGAAAAAAAAATCACAACATATATATAAATCTCATACGTATACAATTATATACGTACATACATGGTTGTACTATACGAACTGGGGAATCAATTGTACAATATACATAAGGCGATAAAAGTTAAAAATGAGTGTATAATGTCAACCAGCCGAAATAAGACGAAAAAAGTAGAAAAAAAAATAAAAAAATAAAAAATAAAAAAATTGAGATAAAAAGAAAGAACATCAACAAAAAGAAGTTTACAAACGGGCATTCCGTAAGGAGTGAGTAATAAACCGGAGTGTGTATGACGCACCCTGAGGTCTGGCGACGAGGATGATATAGTTGCAGTTAATAGAAGGTCAAACGGCGGTATATAGCCTAAGCTTTTTTTTTTTTTAATTTTTTTCTTGCTTGGTGCAAGAGCAACAGCAGCAGTAGCATTAGCTCAAGTGCAATATGTTATAATGTTGAGGTAGGCTAAGAGTTAATAACGGAGTATAGCTGACGGCGTCCGTTATAGTTTGGCAGACGTTATAATGACAGCTTTGAAGTGGTAAATTGGTTCGGGCAACGTAGTAGTTTATAGGACAAGGTATACACGTAGGGAGGGGGTTAAAACCGACGAGTACTTACTTACTTACGTATATGTTGTACATACATACGTATATACCTACGTATGAGTACACTAGCTGCAGGGGCCAATAACGGTAGTCGGTATACGACTATTATATCATCCGTTACAATTGACGTCTATATACATAGGTATATATATATACCGACGAGCGCTATGACGTATTTTAGAAAAATTTTAAGGTGAGGCTATACATATGATTATACATATATATATATATACGTACACTTGACCGTGAAACTGTATACATATCTAAACCCTAAACCTAAACAAAAAAATATATATGCCTGTATTCGTTATACACATAAAATTCGGGAATTAAAAAACAAAAAAACTGAATCAAAAATAATTATTTCAATAAGTAAAATATTTGGCAAAGAAATTTCTTAATCACAGTTGTGTATTTTAGATTGAACGGATTATAGCTAGCTAGATGACTCAAGATATGTATATGTTTCTTTGTCTTTTTACAGTAGGTAAGCCTTGTTCTAACCGCCTGTAGCTCTGGCAGCTGGAATGAACTGGAATTGTTTGGTGAGTCAGATCTACTTATGCGGTATCCAATCATCAATTCGAATATATACAGTCGAAGATTATTACTGCGTATGTATAGATATGAAAGTACATAGTTGGATTTGTGTTGTATGATAGAGAGAATAATACCTACTGGTATATGTATGTAAATAACTTTATAAGCGAGATTTTTGAATAAAAGTCTTTCCAGATTATCATGTTACTTATATATACTCGGATGAATTCGTGTGTAGGTACTGTGAAGATAGAAGACCATAACCACGATGTGTACATAGGTCTATGTGCCGTAACAAAAAGAGGAAAAGAAATTTTCGACAGGAAATATACATATAATGCCCCGGATGACAGATGGACGATTAATTATTCAAGAGACTATATATATATATATTTATATATAACACATCTTGTGAGTGACTCGACATCGTCCAAAACTATAAACCGTTACGAAACTGGGTTGAAGTTTCGAATTTTAAAAGTACCGAACTGTCAAAGTTCCGAAAGCTAAAGATCCGAAAGGCTAAAGCTGCAAAACTTATAATTAAGCGAATGGAGCGTGGTGCTCTTTCATTAAATTTTCGGATTCTTTCACTTTTGAAGTTCTTAACTTTATGAATACTGAACCATCTGCGTTAGGATCTTTCAAAATTTCAATATGTATTCTAAATTTTAACGTTTCTGAAAATTCCAAATTATTTCCCTCTATAAAATTGTGTTATACCCGATACGTCACAGGTGCCTATAGATTTATATTTAATATCATACATAGTTATGGGGGAAACCTGCGGTGTCCTTTGAAGCTTTCTGATATAACACAAGCCTTGGTAAGAGGTAAGTATATACGTTATGTAACCGTACGTAGTATATGTAGATAATACAGCGCTTGTCTCAAAGGATTACGAGATATTCCTTCTCTATGTACAATGTATACATAAATATTATATAGATATATTATAGGTACCTACATATTGTATATTATATATGTGCGAATAGTATAGGGTGGGTCCTCTCAATTTTCACATCACAATAGCATCACAATACCTATGCGTATAACAAATTGTAAACGCGAAAGAGTAATTGCACGTTAGATAAGATTAACGAAATTACGCATCATAATCGTCGAAGACGATATACAGGATGAATCTTTTCAAAGTTCTAAAATAGCCGTAGCTTAGCTACGCTAAAATTCAGTTTTTCGAATCATTGAACAACTTCAATTAGGGGCTAAAAAATGAAACGTAACTTTCACACTTTGTATATGCCTGAGTCCTATGAATCAAATTTGTTACGTGAATATCGCACACGTTTTATTTTTCCAAAAATCATGTTTTTATAGCAACTGAGGCTAGATCTTTGATAAGACTCACCCAGATATATACGAACAGAGATAATCATAGAGATACACGTATGTATGTACATACGTAGGTAGGTACGTGTAAAAATGAGTTTTTGAAGAAAAGAAGAGAATAGAGAATAAAATAAAATAAAAATAAAAATATCCAACGTCGCTCGCACGGTCGTAGTAAACCTACGACAATAGAAGACTTGTTACACTCAACCGTCGTATATCCATGTGTATGTAGTAATATGGTATATTTCACACAGTTTCAAACGGATAACAGGCGTTATCTCGGGTACTCGACTCGCGTTGGGGAACGGGGTAACAAGGGAGGGAGGGAGGGAGGGAAAGAGGAAGGGAAAAATTTGTAGAAGTGGAGAGGAGAGGAGAGGAGAGAAAAAGACAGGAAAGGAAAGGAGAGGGGTATAAGCGAGAATTTAAGCGGGGAAAGAGGAAAGAGGAAAAGAGGGCGATACGCGCGAAAGCGACCTCCATTCATTTCGGAAGTCGCGGTGATTTCTGAATGGCGATGGTAGACGCGGAGTCGCGTCTCGTTCAATAAGAACCGCGGATACCTACCAGTCCGCAATGAATAAGAAGTCATTGAAAAGAAATTAATTAGAAAAAAAAAAAAAAAAAAATTAAACAAATAAAAAAAAAACGAATTTTATTTTCATTCGATCTCAAAATGATTGCATATTTTGTATTCACTATAACGTTCCCATTATATTATACTCATCGAATAGAAAAACACATGAAAAAAAAAGCATATTCAAAAGTCAATCTAATAAGATTTTTCTAATGAACTTTTCGCTTTAATGTATTATTAATAATATTCATATATATATATATATATGTGTATATGTAGAGAAAAATGTATTTAGGAAAGAGAGAGAGAAAGATATCGTTGTTAATCGTCACAGCCATATAGTATGACTATATAATAATTAACAGCGGAAAATTATATCCGACTGATTAATTATAAATAGGAAAGGACAAGTTGACAATACAGTTTCGAATCTCATGTCAATATGTGTAAAATATCATATCGGCTGCTAAGATATTTACGATTAATTTTTCACGTACAGGTATACCTATATGCAATAATGTAAAGTATAGGTATATAATATACATATGTGACTTTAATACCAAGGCCACGAGTGCGATCAGAGATGCTTAAACAGCTGCGGATATCAAGGATAAGAAATGATCAGTGAAATATAATGATATGTACCTATATACGTGCAGGTGCACTAATAACTACGAGAATATTTAATCAGATGTTATAGTAGGTGTGAGGTACTACATATTATATAGCTTTACGGACTATCGTAAATACGTCTAGTTTAAATCGCATTTAACCCGATCACTACCGGTATGTGTCACAGAAATCAGGAACGCCGATAAGATTTACAGACTTAAAATTACATTATTAATTCTTCAAATTATTTTTCTTTCTTTCTTTCTTTCTCTCTTTCTTTCATTCTATTCTTTTGGTTATTACATTTTTGTGGAAATACTATATTTTTATTTTTTCGTTTTTTTTTTTTTTTTTTTTTTTTTTTTTAATTGATGATTTTGTATAAAGGTATAATAAAAATTGAGTTTTTATTTTCTTTCTCCTATTCAGAAATTTCTTCGGATAATCCTCGGCGTTGATTTATTCGGGTTGGATATACCGTTCCCACGCCTATATACATGCATATATGTATAATAATAATAATAATAATAATAATAATAAGTTGAGAAGAGGAATGAATCTGAGAAGAAGGAATGAAGGAAGGAAACCGAATGATACAGTAGCAGACGCTCGGGGTCTATTTTCATTTACACTGACCCAAAATTAGAATTTCATTTTCTTGAATGTGTATTATACTGTAGGTAGGTATGTGTATATTACATTACGTCAACTGATCGAACGATTTCTAACTGCTGGCGATGAATGTCCGATCAATCTCATAATCGTACGTGTACCTCGCATATATTATACATATGTATATACATACATGTATGTACATAAATATATAGTATAAAATTGCCAATGCAGTTTATAATATATATGTATATATATTGTCTGCGACCTTGTTAACAGCTGAGATTTCAATCCTGTTTTGAAGGAGAAATGATCAGTTTTAGTTACTCCAAGGACACATAACCTGCACGTCGAGATTTAGAGATCCGCAGAGACTCGACTGAAAACTGGTTGATCAACGGTTTTTTAATTTTTGTCTCTCTATCTCTCTCTCTCACTTTATCTTTCGCGAACGAGCTACAAAACTTTAGCAAATTTCTGGTACGCATGATATATCTACCAGCGGCATAATTATACTATAATTGAGTAATTTAGAGGTTTCTATGAATAGAGACGAAAAGAAAAGAAGAGATAAAGAGAAAGAAAAAACAGTATTCAAGGATGAGGAGGTCGTGGTCAGTCAAAAATCTGAAATACAGAGATTTCGGGTGAAAAATATCAATTCGAGCATGTGGGGCCCTGCATGTAAGTATAAGTAAGTACAGAGTGAGTAAATAAGTAGTTAAGTAACTACCTAAATACAAATAATTTATAATCTCCATAATTGGACGCAAACAACTCCTCCTTCTCTTCTCTTCTTTTCTTTTCTCTTCTCTTTTCTTCTGTTCTCTTCTCTGCTCTTCTCTTTTCGGCTGGACCGTCAGCCCAAGCCATGACGTCATCTCGAAGGTTGTCACTTGTTTTTCAACTTCCTCAACTCACAATGAGAAACGACGACGACGAACGTCAACGAGAATTTTCTGTGCAATTTTATTTTTGCTTTCTTTCTCCTTCTTCTTTCATTCTTTTTTTTTTCTTTTTATTAATTTTTTTTTTTTGATTTATATGTGAATAAATAAATTATAAAGACCGTGATTCATATAATACCTACGATAGTTTTTATCCAAACGGTTTTATCGTACCATCGCATCGCTCTAAGCGTCTATATACATGCCTACGCTATGAACAAACATACTCGTATATGTATAAGTATGTATATAATATATACCTCGTATGTATATATATATATATATATATATATATATATATATATATATATATATATATATATATATATATATATATATATATATATATATATATATATACACTCTAGGGAGTCTAGACTGCAGAATGAAGTTCTAGGAATGGCCGAATGAATTTATTTCAATTGGGCAATACGCGAGTGGCTACAACCGCGTCAGTTTCACAAGGAGAAGAGAAGAGAAGAGAAGAGAAGAAAAGAGAAGAGAAGAGAAGAGATCGAGCGTTTGACATTTCGCGAGAGTATATACCTCGACTGAGTCCACTGTAACCGCGAAGCGGCGCATATTACGCGAGACGTCGCGTATGTACTCGGACATAACAAGGATAGAAATATAGAGATGGATAGAGATACAGATAGAATTCCTCCGTGGGAAAAATACGTGGCTTATTGTTAGTTATCGTACTAGTTGAATACATTATGCTGAATATTACTTATTCTAGCCGCATGTCAGTAATTTTTATAAAAATTCATTGGATGTATACGATAATTTTCGCAATATTTATGACAACTGTTAAAATTTTTATTTACTTTTTTCTTTGAATGATATATCGTCTAGTATATATATATATACATATATACCTAGGAATACATATATGTATAAGGTATACCGCGTACAAGGTCATACTCTCAGCTGCAACGCACACAAAATAACGTGGCACCTCCGTAGATATACATATATATTAATACATATGTATGTATCTTACATACCTTAACGTCTGCAGTGGCCTGTCTCTAGATATATCGACTCTATCTGCACAAATCGACCCACCGCAAAAATTCATGTACAGGGTGTGCCGGGAAAAAGAAACGGAAATAAAAAAAGGAAGAAAAAACAAGTGAACAGAAAAAAGAGTCAGTTTTAGAATATTTAAAAAAAACAAAAAAATATTTAAAAAAAAAAAAAATCTTAACCGGTTTGTCAATCTTGACGATCTTCCGCTTCAATCCATATTTTATCCGATTTCCTTACTTTTCAGGCTTGCGGATCGTATCCTTACCTAATACCTGCAGACGCAGAATAAATTATAATGTATTGTGTTACGTTATTACCATTATGAATACCTTGTACATATATAGCTGTACATACATACTCGTTGTTAAACCCTGCCCTAGCCTAATCGGTTAAGTATTTATTCTTCCTCTATATACCTACAATGTGTATTACAGTGAGCGATTCACGGCGTATATTATCCTTATCAGTTTGCTATAATCGTAGATATATATAATATATATATATATAATCATATACACATATCTATGTATCCACATATACATATACGTATATGTACACATATAATAGTATACATATGTATAATATAGGATAGCGCGTTATCGGACGTGGAGTAAACAACACATTGTCGCGACATGTAATTCAAGTACGTCGGATTTGTTTTAACGAAAAATATTTTATTTATCGATTGATATTAATGATTATATCAGACGACTACCAGCTATATAAGTTAAAAACGAACACATACATGGATACAGGTACAAACACAATGTCAAAGTTAATATCTTACACTCACTTTCATTACAAACTGATAAAATCGCGATTATCAATTACGCCACTCAAGTTGTAGGCACAAATACGTACGTAAAATTTTATACAATTTTATATATACATACATACACGTAGATGAAAAATTCTACAACGTGAATAAAGATAGATAGAAAGAAAGAAAGAAGGAAAGAAAGAAGAGGAAAAATTGCGCAGCAGCAAATACGGAAACTAGTAAGTAAGCATATAATCGCACAGTATAGGTATATGGGTATAGGTATAGGTATAGGTATCTCACCTTCGGCCAGACCCAGACGTTAAACGATATCCTGTTGTCTGGTAGGTCTGGCTTGGGCATATTCTACATTCGCACACGTGCAGCAAAAGCAGAATTTGAACCAGGAGCAAAATTCAGTAGATCGCGACTCGATATGGACGAACAGAGATATCGAAGCGATTCTAGATGTATATACATATAGGTATACCTATATACGGGTATATTTACCTCCGTGAATGTATTATGCATATCTCTACCAACACTTTGCAAATCGCAGCCAGCTATTTGCCCGAATAGAAGACAGATATTACCTGACAGCTATAAACTTTTTTTTTTCTTTCTTTTTTCTCTTTTCTTCTTCTTTTTCTCTTCCGTTTCAATTTTTTGATTAACGATAAAAAAATAGCGCGGTACAGGGTAACCGTTAAACAAAAAGATTTTTTTTTATTTCGAAAGTCTTATTTTTCCAAGTAATTTTGGTTAATTTGTCTTACACGTTTTCAGGTTTCAGTTTTCGGCTGTTATAGGGCTGAATAGAAACCCCAGTATACATATGTATACATATGCATATATCGAGTAAATTTTCAATTTATTTAACGACAGCTGCATTTGATTTTCCGTTTTTTTTTCTCTTTTTTCTTTTCATATATATATAGAGAGATTAAATATATATTATATAAATTAAATTATAAGGTCGAACGCCTACGGAAATCGGCGGCGATTTAGAGTAGAGAGAGAGAGAGAGAGAGAGAGAGAGGTGAGTATAGGTAGACACATGTGTGTCGTGTCGTGCGAGACGCAATTAACAAGATTTCTTCAACATCTTGTTCTTCTTCTTTTTCTTCTTCATTTTTTGATATTTTTATTTTTTTCTTGTATGTATTTTAATTCTACGTGGCCAAGGTCAGGGGTAGCCTGGCCACAGCACGATCAAATGATATTGCGAAATCAAAATGACACATTAATACAAGTGGGTAGGTATGTATATATATAAAATGGAAAATAAGAAGAAAAAAAAAGAAAAAAAAAAAAAAAATAGAATTTCAATCGCTATAATATACCTACGCAGGTTATGAACATATAGCTGTATACACATACATCAGATAAAATTTATCACACATATTTTCGATAAAAACGAAGGAAAACGATATAATATACTATAGGTACCTATATATGTATACATATACTATATATCTTCTGTTTTCGCACCGGATATTATACGTACACGTATTTATTACCCGTTATACATATGTGTATACGTAGATTTGTGCGTGTGTGTATAATATTTCGCCAAGAATTTTAGCCGAGGTCAGATGATAGTTAATTGCTGTTGTTTTCCCAGATTCTTAAAACCGTCGTCGTTGATGGTATACATATATATATATATATATATATATATATATATATATATATATATATATATATATATATATATATATATACGTATATACATATGAACATCTATGTATATTATACACCTATAACTGCTGCTGTTGCTTACTTTTCGTGGTGGTGGTGATGATGGCGATGTCTTATGCCGGCTTGACTCAGGCGATATTATGATGCGTGTGATCGCCTTGGCGACCGACAACGCGACAACAAGATCCACGGAAACATCTTATCTAATCGATATATAAGTAGAAAGGTATAGAATTTTATCACCACGGTCTTTTCGCGGGTTGAAATATAAGACGCCTCAGGTATACATTTTCGTATATAGACACACACACACACACACACCTCTAGGTACTGAATATTACTCTATAGAAAAATAGGATTGCTGTATAAGACTATTATAGGTATATATAAATAATGTGTAGCGTAGTAATTGAGGCCCATTTTGAATTTACTATAATTTAGAAAACTAGCCTAACCGTATATGTATAAACATACATACTAAATAATAAATAAATTAGACCTAGGAGGAGATAGGGGGGTTATATACGCGGTTGTAGAGAGTTAAAAAAAGCTTTCGTGACTTGGTCACGCAGCCTTGATCCGCGTATATATAAAAACAAGTTTAAATTTATTAAACTCTATACATATACGTGTGCACACACACACACACACACACGCATGTATGTATATATATATATATTTGTGTATGTATATATGTATATATATATATATATATATACATATACCTATATGATAGAAAAATATTTTTCACACATTGTTTAACCAAGCCTCGCGAAATTAGAGGCTATATACGTACAGGGTGTATCACCCTGTGTATATACACACATTTATACCTATATACAGCTATAATGTACATATATAGGTATAGATGAATGATTCACTAATTTCAAGTCATATATATATTTAATCATCGTACTATTTACGGGTAATATAAATGAAATCTAATAAGCCAGACTGGGTATTATACGTATATAGAGTGATATATACATATATGCGAATGATATTGCGAAAAAATTATAATGTCACGCGTCATGCTGCGCGATAAAATATACCTCCTCTCAAAATAATATAATGATCAGTCGTCAACAATAAATGAAGAAGTAGTATCATACATATACCTGTATATGTATATGTAATATCTATAATGTACGTACGCTTTATGCGTATAGAAAGCGCAAAATCTTCGCATGCACCTATATATTATATGATAAGAAATATACAGCCGCAGGTTAAATTATTATATGTATATTCAGCATACATTTTTCAGCATTTTTCAGCATGCATACAGTGTATGTGTATATACATATATATCCACCTATATGTGTGATATTGTATGTATATATGTATGTATTCAATTACTCATTTCCCATCTCCAAATTTATGTCTATAATTATTATGCCAAATCACTTCCCTATATACACGATCGCAGCTGTAATGAGAAGAAGTGAATCTTGTACAAACGATGTTTGCTTTATATACATATGTAGACACAATATATGTATTATATGTATATACATTTCAAGAAAATAATAAGAATTGTTTAGTCAAACAAAACCTCATATATGTATATATACGTACATATATGACAGCTGAAGGATCAACGAACTCATCAAAATCATTCCGTATTTCAATTTTTGTGTACATTCATATTTTTCTTTTTTTTTTAATTTTCAATTCTCTTTCTTTTTATCGACGAATGACATACATACATATATATATATATATATATATATATATATATATATATATATATATATATATATATATATATATATATATATATATATATATATATATATGCCGAGGCGATCGAAATATTTTAAAGGTAGTACATAGGTATATGTATATGTTTAGTCGGTGTATAGCTGATCCCCACGGATGACGATCGCCAACGAGTATGATAGCCAAACCGAGTAGAGAAGTCAAAGCCAACCTAGCCTAGCCTGGCCTAGTGGGTTACCGAACTTTCCGTAGCTGGGCGCTGGCCGGTTTACAATGCGTTAGAAATTCGCCATACTTACCGCTATATAGCGAATTACACGGGCGGGCACGCGCAAAAACACACAATTGAGTCCAGAGCGAATCGAAGCAATACGCTTATATGTGATGCTGACGAAGTGGCTAATAGATTTTCTTAGTTTCATTTTAGCTCCGGGCTATAATCTCCGCTATCCTAAATGATATTCGGTCTATAATCTAGGTACGTACAATACGTACATATATACATGCAGGTACACGGATAGATATAGATACATAGATATTTTATATATATATATATATATATATATATATATATATATATATATATATATATATATATATGTGTGTGTGTGTGTGTGTGTGTGTGTGTATGGATACGTAGAAATGCACGGCGCGTGGGTACATAAAATACAGGTAGATAGAAGTAGGGTAGGTATATAGGTATGTACATACATACGTACCTGGGGCATTAGACATACCTATATGGTTCGTGTGAAAATAATAATCAAAATAGAGGAAAAGAAAAGAGAAAAAAAAAAAAAGAAAAAAAAATAACTTGACTCCACGTGTAGAGTACATAACAGAAATGAAAAATAAGTAGAACACGAATTATACGTGTATATGTATACTAGGTATATATGTATGTATATACAAAAGCGTTGGAAATAATAATAATATTTATCGAAAAAAAAGTTAAAAAAATAAAATAAAATGACATCAAAATCTTTATAAATATTTAAACCCGTGGGAATATATTTACGACGAGGCAGCTGCACCTCTTAAGACTTTGATATACCTACATAGCAGACAATCGGAATTAGCAACGATTGTCGCGTACCCATACGTACATACCACGTTCCCACCTATCTACCTACCTGCGGTTCGTTCACGTAGAAAATTTTCGTTCACCTCAATATTAGAACATCATACAGGTAAAGTAATCGAAAGAACGAAAAAAAAAAAAAAAAAAGATTTGTATAGCTTTTTTTCTTTCTCTCCTTTAATTTTTTAACTTTCCGATATTTTTCACTATATCAGATACTGATATACCTATAGCTACTCTAGGTATTGAATTATGTATAAAAAGTAGATAAGAAGGAATTTGCAATGTGAACTTATTTTATATTATAAAAAGAAGAAGAAGAAGAAGAAAAAATTACGCTATTGTTTGTTACATACGTAGGTATGTTACACATTATATCTAATCGTGGTGAACTATATATGGATAGGTCAGCCAATTATTTGTAAACGAATCGGGGCAAAAATTTCGATTTGTCTGCAATTTTGATATCTCATATATTTGCGCTAAGATGTAAAAATGCATGTTTATTGAAACGTATAGCTATACATCAATAGTCTAAATTCTAAAATGGTGCACTGAAAAAATAAAAAAATTTTTTTTTTTTTTTTTGTCAACTATAGTGATTTGCTAAAATTCGATATCTAAATGAGAGATTTCAACAAAACAGCAAGCGTTTAAATTAATTTAAAAAAACGAGTTATTTCACCGAGCTGTTTGTAATTGATCACGCGCCGTTGATAAATGTTCGTCATAGAAATTCGACTCTCGATTTAGTACGTACGTAATGTATGTATATGTATATGTATATATATAGTTCCTTTGTATACGCTAATTCAACAATATTAAACACTTATCGTTACGACAATGACTACGTGTTCATATAGGTAGAAATTACGATCACTTCACATAGAATGACAATTACAATAATCGTATGACGTGTGTGTATGACGCCCCCGCTTATACCTATATTGAATGACAATGATTATATCAAGCAGCATATGTATGTATATATGTGTATATGTATGTATATATATATATATATATATATATATATATATATATATATATATATATATATATATATATATATATATATATATATATATATATATATATATATATATATATATATATATATATATATATATATATATATATATATATATATATATATATATATATATATATATTATAGATATCAACATCGTTTGAATCAACGATAAGATATCAAATTGAATGAGTGATTGGAAACGATCAAATCTTAAAACAGTAAAAGAAAAAAAAAAATGGCAAACAAATAATTTGTCTGTATACTCTTGAGTAGATGTAATATAATCTATAAGGCTGCAAAGGTGGGTGCAGTATATATGTATAATATACGGTATCACATATTTATAAACCTCCTGCACGTCGTCGTCTCATGTTCGTGGAAAAATTTTAAGCGACAATTATTTAGTCGGCGTGATCGCGGTATCACTGCGCCGCGCCTCGTCATATATATATATATACATATATACATATATGTATATATACCCACCTATAATACCTACCGTGTCAGCAAATATAAATGCGAGAGAGTTAGTTCTGCAGCATTGCAGATCAACAACTATACTTACGTCCTACCTACCGCAGGAACGGGTTAGAGGGAGGGAAACGGGTTGCGTTGAGTTTAGTCGAGTTCATTTCATTTTAGTTCAGTTCAGTTGGGTTGGGTTGCGTTGCGTTGGGTTAGGCGAGGGCAGATTAAACGTCGGTCGACACCACGGCGACGGTTGAGATAGGGCAGGAACCGCGCCGTTAGGACAGGTATAGAGCACACATAGGTATATAAAACGTTGAGGAAATCAAATTTTATACATAATATATTACATATACACGCATTACTTATATACATATATACGAATTAATGAGATACGAATTTAGGTGCGGGTATACAATTTGAAGAAAAAAAAAAAAACTGAAAGTAGGTTATATTAAAAATATGTATGTACAAATCTAGAAGAAAAAATTAAAAAATCAAAAAAAAAAAAAAAAAAACGAATATGATGGATTTTTAATTCAAGATCCAAGGTCCGATAAAATTATTATTATTCATATTTTTACCATCATTCATTTTCTTATTTTTTTATTTTTTTTTTCTTTGTTTTCTGACATCGAGCCCGCGGTTATATATACTCTCGATATACAATTTTTACGCAACAGATTTATTTATTCTGACCTGCAACGTATATCTACGTACATATACCTACACAGATAGATGTATGTTATATAAATACACATACTGCAGCGCGCAAGCGCAAAACAATAATTTCTAGTCGCGAAAGGAGACGTTATATATCCGACGTAATAAGGTATGACTAACAGCAGAAATATACAGTGTCCTAGGCAGAGGACACACCGGGCGGTACGGCGCGCCGCGGTGTTGATCTGTGCCCGCACCGCACACCGCACGGACCCGGACCGGACTGGACCGGAGAGTGTTGGACTTTGCTGCAGCACTGCTACTTACTTGGCTGGGTTGCCACGAATGCATGAAATCGCGCCAACGTATACTTAACATGAACGTTGTTTACGAGCGTTGCGGATGCGTGACGGTGCAAATGCGTGTATGTAGTATGTAGTACCTACATACATAGGTATATACATACAGTATACGAATTCTACAATGAAATTCGTAATCGTATTTTTTTATTTGATTTTTTATTATGCGATATAGAGAATTAGAGTTTGAAATAAAAATTTGAGATAAAAATAAATGTTTGAATATAAAAATAAGTAACTTCTATGTTTAATTTTTTTTATTTTTTTATTTTTTTATTTTTTTATTTTTTGAGAATTCTTATTTATTTATTTTTATACACTTTCTTTAGTCAAAAAAATTCTTGATAAACTGAAACAAGCGTATTTATCTACGAGACAGGAAAAATGAAAAAAAAAATACTCCAATTATGATCCCGGGCGTGTAGTAATTTATAAGTTTTACGTACAATTATAGGTAAATGCGACAATAATTGTGTACATAGCTAATTACAATCGTAGAATTAATTGAAATATTGCATCTCCTGATCTCGGGTAGTATATATATATATATATATATATATATATATATATATATATATATATATATATATATATATATATATATATATATATATATATATATATATATATGTCGCGCGAAGAGCGGAAAAGAGGTTTCGTTTATCAATTTTCGCAAGCTATGTTATACTTACTAGCGCTGAAGATTATAGTCAATTTATTTAATCAAGCTGTTACAGTAATGTGCTAACTCTCGATTCACAGATTTATTGTAAAGTATATTTTCGTTTTAGGTACACAATTCAATATGCGCGTAGATCTCTTATAATCTTATAAAATCACCCGAATAGTCAATTGCTATATATTTTCTGAGTTTGGATTCTTTGAGTGCTGAAAAGCATTTTCAAAAACCCAAAAGATGGTCTGATTATTATTTTTGTTTTCTGAGTTTCTACGATAAGAAAATTCTCGCAACCCAAAAACTTGCCAAATATAGCGATAAGATATTCTTCTCAGAAATCTAGACGGTTGGAGTGAATTATAGATATTTCAAGCCCAAAAAAGTCTAGAAGGAGGTCTCGTCCCATTATGGCTCTTGCACCGAAAAAATTCTAAATAAAATATAGAATTTTTAGTAATTTTTTCAGATTTTTCAAATTGGTCGAAATTGAAAATTTTTTGAACCGCCATAACTGATAAAGTATGCGTCGAAAAAAAAAAGATGGGCATTTTTTTTAGTACTACTATTACATGAATTAATTCGAAAGAAAACAAAAAATGTGAGGGTCAAACGTTGGTCGAGGTGACATGTGACTTTACAGAGAGAGAGAAAGAGAAAGAGGAAATAATTACTTACAATAACTCGTACGATAGCCAAAAAAATATTGAAAATTAAATTTTCACCGGCTACATAGACACACCAGTCATATACATATATTACAGCCGTAGGCGAAACAGATATGTGTGGGAATGTATATATATATATATATATAAAATTATTATTATTTTAATAAACATAGCGAATGTCACTCGTACGATTGATTACACTAACAATTTGTATACATATGGGGAGAATTAGCAGTTTAATTATGATATTAATATATATATGTAGATATGTATACGTATATGTATGTATTTATGTATGTATAGATAGATAGTAGATATAATATCGTATCATAATATGTATTGCAATCAGGCTGTAGTCGGATTAGCGCGTTAAACAAAGTGCATTGGTATAGATTCGCGATGCCTAAAATATCGAGTGACGTGACCAGGCAAATATTTACGCCAGACTCTTCTACTGGGAGGATTGAGACTGAGACTAAGACTGAGTCTAAGACTGGGACTTATCCAAGGTCTCAACGGTTTATAGCGGCGACGAGACGTGACCATAGAATAAATCAAGCAACGTGAAGAAGAATAAACTGAAAAAAAGTTGAGCGATTATAGCAACTGTTGTAACTATATAATAATTTGCATACAGAAATTTTTACCTCAATATAATATTACCATTTTTTTTCTTTTTTTTTTTTTTTTTTTGTTGATTATTGTGTATCACTGCGTATGTCGATTTTCTTGAATTATTTTTATCCGACAAGGAAGAAAGAATAAAAGGGAAAAAAAATTATTATACATGTACCGAAAAAAAGATATTTGTATAATCAAGTGATTTTATGTGTGTGTACGTGTGTCTGTTCACCGGTTCGGTAAACAATTAAAGTACATAAGCGAGCAATTGAACAAACTTTCGTTAACGTTAATTTTGCCTTGATCGTGACCCCTTCCCAGCACAAATTCATATACATATGTGATCGTCGAATGATAATTATTATTATTATTATAACCCGAATTAGTATAACAGGTTATATTCGAAATCGTTTTACGATGAAAAAAGATTTACAACTTAATGTTGAGGATAAAAATGTATATATATTCTTCTGTGCCCCCCCCCCCCCCCCCCCCCATGCCAATTCTACAAATTTTCAAATTTTTAAGATTGATTTTTCACAGATTTTACTATTCGTTCAGACTTAGGTAGTATAACTTTAATACCCATGGCATATACACATTATGCACATACATGACTACTTGGTTATTTATTTATTTATTTATTTCATTCCATTGACTGCAGACGATGAGATCATACATACGTCTTCGTATTGTATATCTATATATATATACATATATATATATATATATATTGTTAAGTGAAAATATCCCAAGCATAGTCAGCCAGCCCGCATTATATGTACACACCTATCCTGCTGTGTACGTGCGTCTCTGCAGTGTAAAGAAATTCGAGAATATATATGATTGCATATAGATATTTTCAATAATTTATTCAAATATAACGTGAATTTAATATTTAATATACTCGATATGCAGATTTTTTTAATTTTTTTTTTTTTTTAATTAAAAGTATAATATGGATTCTATTTTTAAACTCCCTCTCTTGCTGTTCATTGGACGTCCCTGATCTATACGCCTTTCATTTATCTGACAGATAGTGCATGCAGCACGTATGTTAACATATTATACTATACATACCTCCTTATGTATGTAACGATTATTCTCTTTCACAGGCTAATAATTAATAATTAATAATCGAATGCGAAATATGAATAGCTAAAAAGAATTATTATTTTTATTGTGTACTTTTTGTTTTTTTTTTTTGCATTTATTTCGCAGAAATTTGCAATGTATTGAACGAATTTTAAAACATCGTTATATATATATATATATATATATATATATATATATATATATATATATATATATATATATATATATATATATATATATATATATATATATATATATATATATATATATATGTATAAAGTATATTATATGGGTATATTATGTACATAAAATTATTATATTATATACAAGAGAGTAAATTTATATAGCGTATTATTCGGTTTGTGTATCTTTCGAGAAAAGTCCGTTTTTGTGCATTCGGAAGAAAATAAAAAGTCACGAGTTATCAACGATTCTTGGAATTGTATTCAATACGATGATACTCATTATTCAAAAATGCGAATTATGCGAAATGTGAAAATATTTGTCACGATATGTGGCATTATAATTATTATGAGCCGTTGATTATCATCATCTTTGATAAAATAAACGAACGTAAATTTTGAATAATAAAATTTTGTATATAGATAAAAAAAAAAATAAAAAAAAAATAAAAATAAATAAAATCGTTTCATTACTCGCTGATTGACGTTAGGTTTTATATACCGAGATAATGAATTATCATATATACCTATAATACCATATATGTATGTATGTATGGACATAATACACGCGAATTTTATTCAATTCATTAATATTATATTATATATATATATATATATATATATATTATATATATATATATATATATATATATATATATATATATATATATATATATATATATATATATATATATATATATATATATATATATATATATATATATATATATATATGTGTGTGATGTTACATTATATATGTATTATAAGAAAAACGGATATACTCCATTATATTGTGTGTGCGAATATCTCTATTTTCTCATTGATTATTCTACTCAATATTATAGGTATAAGTGGACCGTAATATATTTACCCATTATACCGATAGATATATGAATGCATGCATGTTACATAAAGTTGCTGCACTTTTCATTACATATACCCAATATACCTTGTCTCTATATATATAGTGTAAGCGTATATAAATTTACATGCACGCTGTATGGATAGAATATATAGGAATATGTATGTATATCGAAATTTCTAAATGGTTTGTTGCGGTCAAGTTTAATTATCTTGTTGCCGTACCTACATACGAAATTTTCAATTCATCGTCAAGTTTTTAATTAAATTTGAAAACTCGTTGGAAACATATGTATATAAGTATAACACGTGTATATATAAATAAGGTTTCCCATGCTCTTCTCTTCTCTCATCGTCCGCCATGAAAATAAAGAAAAAACAAAAACGAAAAATAAGAAAATAAGAAAAGAAAAATTTATTCCTCCGTAAGTTGTAATCGCACCGTTGCGCACAGTTTACTTTACATTACTCGCTGTATAATACACTTATGAATTGAAAATTGGTCGTATGGATAGGTATAATATACATATATATATATATACCTACGTTCGTATCATTGTTAACCATTGACTGTAAAAAAAAAATATATATATATATATATTATGTATAATGTATAATGTATATGCTTGAACATTATACTATAATACGCGTGGGTATGTGCGTATAGTTGATATTACGTGAGAGGTATGCGTGTGCGTATATGTATATAGGAGAGAGAGAGAGTGTCCATTCATATTTCATTCGGAGTAGGTATATTCACGGATAAAAATTCTAAGATAACGCGAGATGTGTCGAATGGAATAGAATAGGACAGAGCATAATATAATATAATAGAATAGAATAGAATATAATAGAATAAAATAGAAGTAGTTTTTGCGCTTGAGGCAATAGGCTGTTCGCACATTGTAGAGTGCCTAGCGGATTCAGAAATGATTTCACACTTGTTTCATAGTAATTAATTCGTGAAACACTACCGGTACGATTGCGGACAATAATAAGAACTCAAAAAACGAACACATGCTTCCCTAATTCTTGGCATTAAAAAATTTAAAAAAAATAAATAAATAAATAAAAAATAGTCTAATAAGAAATGAATAGAATTCTTCTGCCTACGGTGTAAATTTTGGTAGTATAAAATAATTACTTATTAATTATTATATATATTTAAATATACCTAAGGGAGTACAGTTCGCAGTGGGGGGGAACAACTGCGGCAGCAGTTTTGCTTTTGTTTGATAAGATAAAAAATCAAAAAAATGAAAAATGAAGAAAAAAAATAATAAAATGTTTTATCAGTTAATATTCGGTCATACTGCGGCTGCAATTTCGTCGTCGTCGCCGTCGTCGTCGTCTAAAAATCGCAGAAACATTACGATTGGTGGTGGGTAGGTATATTCGAGTTTATAGGTATTACATAGATATATGTAGATATATGTGTCTATTTAACATACACATATACACAGATAAAAGTTTGTTTGATGATTAAAATGACGTCATGGTCATCGCAGTGATTACGATATCGCAATTAATTAACACAGAGCTCGCAAGAACTCTGATTTTTCATTCGAATAAAATTCAAAAAATTGAAGATAAATAATTGTTGCATGGTGCAGTCGTCAATATTAATAAATTTATATATATGTACACGTATACACTTTGACGTGAGGACATAACCAGCTGTATGTATATACATATATGTAAGTAAAACGAGCATGAGTATATTTGTTTGTGTGCGTATCATCATCGTCATCGTCGTCATTGCCGTATGATATATATGTAAGTAACATGCTTGTGTGAAAACTGAGATCAAAATATATTTCGACACGTCTCAAACTTATTCAAATATTATTTTTCATTTTTTCTTTCATTTTTTACTTTTTTTTTTTTTTTTGGTTTCTCTTTCTCTCTCTCTCTTTCTTTTGGCTACGTTTCTATCGTATTTTATTACAGTTTAGGTATATACATACATACATATAGATATAGATACATATATGATGACAATTTTTATCTTTAATGTCGACATTAAAGTTTGAACAACTGCTGCAACTCGCCGCTTAATCTTGCCAAAGGTAGGTATTATAGATATAATACATTATATTCGTACATTATACAATTTCGACAACTTTTTTTCGTGTTTTTATATTTATTTTCAATACTTATATATACATATATACATATAAAGGAGACTCAGACACAACGGTTCCATGTCCAAAAAAAATTGTTTTTTTTTTTCTTTTTATATATATATTTTTATTTCTTCTGAATCTCAAACATTTTCCATCCAAATTATGTAGATAACAAAACGGAGCCTTACGTTGCTGATATATTGTATATAGATACGAATGTAGTAATACGCGGTTATTAAGATAAGGAACACCACTGCTGCGGACAATTACATGTAGGTATGTATGTATATGGTACCTACACTAAAAGAACGTGGTTTTTTCTCCGTGCATTTCTGAAATTTATATATTCATATGTGAAAAGTTTCTTCCAATCAAACCGTATTTTTATTTTTATGATTGACAGAATTAAGAAGGAAAAAAAAAAAAAAAAAAACTTTATTTCGATAATTTTTTTTTTGTACCAAAATTTGTACACTCCGTGAAACTTGTATATTTTTTAAACAAAAAAATCAACATATCCACCAGCTATACTATAGAAATTCGTACTTGATGTTGCCGTTGTTACTGCTGCTGCTGCTTCTGCCACGAGTCTCGAAATTTTGCATTGTCTATTCTAGAGGCGACTGCTGCTGTCTAACCCGTCGAGAATAAATGGATAAAACTTACAAATTGGTATGAATTCGAAGCGCGATCAGATATTTCAGAGAGTCAAAAACTTTGGTCAGAGATTTAAACTGTTTTTTTTTTTTTTTTTTTTTTCGTTTTTGTTTCAAACCAACCAACTCTGTAATTCGTCGGATTTAAAGCTTTGAAAAAAAATATATATTTTATAGAAATGTTGATTCATTCAAAAAAATTTTTGTAAATATTATTATATATATATATATATATATATATATATATATATATATGTATATACGTATAGCTCAGTTTTATATCAAATCGAAACTAACCCTGACCCTGGGTTCGGGCGCGGCGTCTAGTTAGGCGCGACGACCTCTCGAGGGTCGAGTATTATAGTCGTCGCGTTATAGATCCAAGTGTAGACCATGACGTCAGTGAATATACACTTTAGAGCTTCGTCGTTCTTCGGGGATTGACCGTCGTGAAGTTCGATTATACGATAATTAGGACCTAAGTGAAACTACTATACTCAAAATATTTATTAGTCGTATTACAGGTATAATATAGGAAATGTAAGTGTACATGGTACATTTTTTTTGATTATATAATTTCATTTATATGTATATATGTAGGTATATATGAGGTCCGGTGATATTCTGACACTATTTTTGTTATTTTTTACAATTTTTAGTTATTTTTTTCCCCCGTTTTGTAGGACGATTATCAAGGAAAGCTCTAGGTGAGATTTTGTCATACAATATAGACGTCTTATAATGTTACATATGTACATATTACGCGTATATGCGTGAGTGTAGGTGTATAGATATGTCTCAATCACATTCACCACGTACGTACATACATATATGTATGTATATGTATACATATATATGAAATACAGATACACAACTGTGTATATATAGGCTTGTAAATTAGCTTTATCTTTCAAAGAGCTTTGAAGCTAGATCGCGATTCTGCAATTATAGTGACAATGTAGGAATGTATCACTGTGAAATTTATATCTATCCAGAGATATACGTATATTTACTCGGGGATCGTACAGGAACAGGTAGGTATATAGTTATGTATAATATATAGAATTTTCCTCGAAATGCAGTAATTGCTGATGTATGAAAAATTAAAATTTCAAAAAATAATCATGTCCTATACAAAACTTTTCAATTTTTTGGAAAAAACAAACATTAATTTTTCAAGTTTCCTATTTTTGATTTATTTTATTTTTTATTTCTTTTTATTCTGCGCAAAGGCATGAAAAATCTAAAATACTAAAGAAACCAGAGTAAAAACGAAAGAAATAGAAAATGAAATTAAAAAGAATAAAAAAAAAAGAAAAATAACGAATTGCAACAAACGCTTTGGAACACCTCAAAACGTACATCAGTCGAGAAGACAAATAACTTAACGTCGAAAAGAGATGAGATGCTGCAGAGAATTGTCTGGCACAGCTGGTTATAATCTGACGATGGGATAGTAGGTATAGCTGCGAGAACCTTGAAACTCTGTAATACCAGCTATAGTGTATAACGTGTAAAATATCTGTATGTATATATGATCATGTTGCGTAAGGCTAAATTGAATTTGCGAATTTTGTACCCCGAGGCGGGTGTGTGCGGAGTCTCCTCTCTCGAGTCTATCCAGCTATACCTATACCTATACCTATACGGTTCAGGTTCAGGTTCAGTTTATTAGTATTTAGTTTAGTCGCCAACTTGTCTGCCGAGTTAACTGTATATTTTGAAACAAGGATCTACGATACGATCATTTCTAACGCGTAAAATCATTCGAAAATTCATATATATATATATATATATATATATATATATATATATATATATATATATATATATATATATATATATATATATATACATATATGTATTTGTATACATAGATACCTACGTGCTGCTTTTTTAACTGACTTATAATAATGCGCTATACACACATACAGAATTTGATTATGAGTATATTCGGATGGTGAGAAGAGATCGACTCTATTAAGACTCTCCCATATACTTATCTTATATACTCCCTCCTTCGTTTATCTCTTTTAAACTATAACGACAGCGAAACAACTCGAAGCTAATTATTTGCACAATTTTATTCGAACAAAAAAGGAAAAAAAAAAGAAAAAACAGAAAAAGATAGAAAGTATAGAAACAAGAAAAAAAAAATAAATAAATAAATAAATAAATAAAATATAACCAAGAGCCGAATAGGTTTTGACCATCGATTAATTTTTCGCTAATTTGCAACATCGTCGAAAAATTCTTACGTCTCGTCGCGGAGTCACGCTATAACGCGTTTTAATAGTATACCAAATGGCCAGACTAAATTGATTTGTCTTGTTCATAAATTGCAAACTTACCTATACTTATCTGGCAGGCAATATCACAGACGATATAATATGTCGACGCTTTTTCACCGAATTACACCCACTCTAAGTTAACCGTAATTATGCTGCAGTAATAATCCGCGCTATTCAAATTCGGAATTGCTATATTGGGATTTAACGTTCCGTTGTATGTAAGTTATCATATTTTCGTTTTATTTATTTTTTTGTTTTTATTTATTCATATTTTTCTTCTAAAAATGAGATGATCAATCGATACATCTTGTGTCGGAAGCCAAAGTTCGACTATATACTTTTTTTTATATTTCTATCGTTTTAGGTTTTTACTTTTTCTTTCTTTTCAAATACGGCGAAATAAATAAAATATAAGGATTCTAAAAGAAAAAAAAATCTAAAAGAGGAAAAATAAAATCAGTTTTTACAATCGGGAAACATTATATAATTTCCTACCCCATGATCGATGAACGTATCACGTATTGATCGATCGATTGATTGATCATGTAATAAAATACATCCCTTTCGTCTATAGAAATTCGTTGATATCAATCTATAAGGTGATTTTTCGGGGAGTGATTATGAGACTGACCTTGGCACGGGTAGTTCCATGACCCCATGATGATGATGTGGACGTTGCTGCTGCTGCTGCTGTTGCGTTGTTACGTGATTATCCAAACGTTGATTTGTGTGTACGTCGTACTGGTGCAAAGACGACGATGTGGACGATGACGAGGAGGGTGACGGAGATTGGAGACTACAAGTGTGATGGTGGGAAATCGGTCCCATAAATTGTTGATGCTGTTGTTGTGGCCACATTTTGTTGTTGTTTTTATTTATTTTTTGTTGTTATTATTATTATTATTATTATTATTATTATTATTTCTATTATTATTATTATAATAAATATTATTATTCGTATAGTAAAATTTAATACGTAAATAATTAGGTCGCGACTAGAACGCGACACTGCTGCAGCAGCATATCTACGTCATCGATAACTAGGGCAACGTAAACGTTACCGTACTTGTCGTTGTAGTTTTGATTGTTGTATATTTTGTAACCGTTGCTAATTCCACCACTTCTACTACCAATTATGGTACGTGAAATAATAACCATATTGAATAATGGTTTCACTTATCGTTTTCTCATTATCTCGCAGAGTTTCTTACCTTTGCGCGCGTAAAATCCCTCCAACGAATACGGTCCGAGATAAGAGCTCTCCCAGCTCTTCCTCCTTCACTCCACTCACTTTTTTTTTTTTTTTCTTTCTTTCTGTCTTTCTTTCACTTTCTTTTATGGATTCTTGTTTACCAGACTGTCACGTCGTGTTATTGGTATACATATATAGCGAATTGTAAAATTTAGTTGAAAAAATAAATTCAGTCAAAAAAAGAAGAAAAAAGAAAAAATAAAAAACAGTTTGAGAAACTTTTTTTTATTATCGATTCCGGATGGATTTTGGTTTTTTTTTTTTTTTTCTTTTTATTTTCCTTCTCACAATTTCTTCTCTCCTTTAAATATTTTTTATAATAGTATTATATCATCATCGATTTCAAAGTGCAGGTTCATATGATCACACTTAATCTTTTCTTCTGGGCTGTAAGTTATTCAACAACTCGTAGAAAACTTTTAACACCAATGGATGAGTTGCATTTGATGTATACAAGGTAAACAACACCCCGATCATATATGGATACGGCAGTACAGCTGATATATCGCACTTATACGTATAATGTAGTAGATGATAGTATTAACGTTGTATTAAGTGGTCGTCGATCGAGTAAAAGTACTTTTTATAATATAGAGAGATAAATATTTTCAACTTTTTTTTATATACTCAAATATTATTTACTAAACGTTTCATGTGAAAAAAAAAATATATATATATATATATATATATATATACATATATATAGATATATATATATGTATATACGTATATATTTATACGACTCGATATGATGATGATGATGATGATGATGATGATGCATGCGCGTTGTTCTTTTTCCGTATTTTATTTTATACACGATCGATAAGCATACATGTGTGTGTGTGTGTGTGTGTGGACGCCAGAGTGAGAAAAAAAAATAATTAAATAAATAAATAAAAATGAGAGGATAAAATCAATCAACGGAATGGCGAAAATGAATAATAATGATAATAATAATAAAATACAGGACGCGGTGATTATTAATTTTTCATAATAATAAATTGTCTCTTTTAAATATTATATTATATTGTAAATTATTTTCTTTTATTTTCTTTTATTTTATCTTAATTTATTTTATTTTTTGATAACAGATTTATAATACCCTCTCTTCATCAAATATTTTCTATCTTATCAGTGGTATTATTGAAACTTGTTGAGTGTTAACCGGCGCGGCCTTGACATCGTGTCCTAGAATGTAATATGTACCGGCGTTATATAGGTACGCGATACGCGGATTAATTATACCGTCGACGTACGGTGCGGTGAAAAATTCTAAATTGTTTTAAAAACGTATTTGAAAAAATCTATACAAATTAAAAAGGTTTATTATTATTATTATATGTATATATCTGTACGGCAGTTTTACTAATTCATATATTATACCTATATATGTATACAGAATTTTCAATTTCGCATAAATTAATGCAGCGTATTGTAATCGTTGTTAACTTTCTTTCATTCACATTATTACAGACATAAATAATATATTCGCACAAACAAACACGATTATCATATTATATTATCTTCCCCACTATAATCTCGCACAATATTTATTCATTCGTTTACTATTCATTTATTTATTACTTTATCATTAAAACCTGTGCACTGATCTATCATTTCTTTTTTTTAACACAATCAGTAGCTGTAGTAAGTTGGGTTTATTATAAAAATTTACACTTCATTAGTAGGTCTATATTATAAATATATATATATACAAACATATATGTATGTATGATTATACCACAAATAATCACGTTAATAATTATTATATATTATATATTTATATATTTTATACAGACATTTATACAAGATTGACAATATATTGCAATATTATAATAACAATGATAAAAATTTACGAACAAGAAATCGTATAGCGAATAATAATCAGACGAAGAATAAACACCTTACTGAATTAATTATTATACTTCGACTCGATGATAATAACGGCAATAATAATATAACGAGAGTTTTTTATCCCCCATCGCGATGTCATATTCTATAAATTTTCGCGTCTATTATAAAAAAAAAAAAAAAAATCCCTTATAAAAAATAGAAACGATAATCTAACTGCTCCAAAAAATTAATTTGTTTTAATAATTATAATTGGACCCTTGAATAATATTTCATTTGGATTTTTTTTTTTTGTTTTTTTTTTTTTGTTGCTGTGTTTTTTGTTTTGGCCGATTTTTAGGGGAGGGGGGAGAGCACGGGCTTATCCGTTCTCTATCTCTCGATAAAGAGAACCTTCAGAATTCGCGATCACCGCGGGACAAGCGAACTCTCACCGCGACTGCTGACTGTCGACTGCCAGCCGATCTGTCCCCGCGCCAGACGGCGCTCCCCCTTGTCCCGCGGACCTGGTCTGCGATTCTACCGGTTCCCCTTTCCTCTTTACCCCGTTAACCAACGACCCGACGTCTCATGATACTGTTGTTAGCAATATGTAGGTATATATGTGTATATGTGTGTGTGTGTGTGTGTGTGTGTATATATATATATATATATATATATATGTATGTATGTATGTATATAAGCTACGTATGTACGCGATACGCCGAGCAGCGTACTACTGATAACAAGTAAATGAGCCAGTGTTGATGTAGGTATGCGGTATAGTGGTACTTGCACATTGGCGGCACGGTATTAGATTTTCGTTTTACGGTAGGCATACGCGTAGAGAGAAAGAGAGAGAGAGAGAAATTGGAGGGAGTCAAGATTCGAGAAAGAGTAAGTTGAATAGCTCCGTGCGTGCGTTATAGGCAAGTATAAGGTACTACCACCTACGTATACCTACAAGCTATAGGCGTTTAATGTTTGTTGTGACGCCTTTCGCCGTTCTGTAGAACGCTAATTATCATCGCTGATTGATCTTTGACGTGTACATCCAGGTATGGTATACATACATGTATATGTATGCGTATAATACACAATACAACATCTCCTTGGGCTAGGTAAAATCCATATTGATATAGTTTTTCTTTTTCTTTTCTTTTTCTTTTCTACATAACATGCAATATGTTGTAGCTATGTATAATTAAATCCTCAAATAAATCATACCAATTATTGATAAAATAAATTGAAAAAAGTTTTCTCTACGGTATAATATCATAGAGAAAAATGAATCGCATCAATGCTTGATCACATTATAAGATTCGAGTATAACGTACTGCAGTATACAGAGTAGACAATTCATACATACAATACATCCATACGTATGCATATATGTATGTACCTATGTAATAAGTATTACATAGAAACGCGGTTGATATATTAATAGAATCACTCGCATGTGTTGCAATTATTTGAAGGTCGTACGGCGGTTGAGCATCCTCGTTTCAGTGTCACATATACCCACTCGTAAGTAAGTATATGTATATATCCATTATATCCACATATACGTATAGGGTACTACACATACATAGGTAGGTATATGTATAGATAAATAAAAAATGGAAAAAAAATTTGAGGAAAAAAAAACACAAAAAAAAAAACGTTTTCAGGATATGTATGTATATATATATATATAGGTATTTTAGTGGTTTAAAATCTGTGCACATTTATAGTTTGTACATATATATATGTATATATTTATTCTATGAATTCTACGTAATATGCGAAGCGAGGTAAAGCTGAGAATATTTTCAACATATATTATACATCTTTAAATAGACGAATTTGCAATCAAACGATGAATAGACAAAAACAAAAATAAAAATGAAGGAATAAAAAAAAACTATATATATGTATATACATAGACAACCGAATTATGACGGTGTAGTGACCCTCGGCAGATTTTTATACGTTTATATATACATACGTAAATATATACGTATATATATATATATTTTTTTATATACAATATGTATATATAAAGTTGTACACAAACGTTGAAAAAACACACACACATTGCTAATCGCGTATATGTATAGGTATATTTTTTATTGCATATGTACACATATATACGTTGCGATAGGTTACGGGCAGGACGTGTCTAGTCCAGACGTGTCTACATAGCAATGAGGATTTCCTGTGCTCTTCACCTCGACCAATGACAAACCTGTAGAATGAAGAGGAAAAAGAGAAGTAGGTGGGGTACCGAAAGCATACGTAATTTTAGATACCTGCGGTCGTATAATAAATATATAAACGCTGCACATACACCTATATACACAACTTATACACATATATTGTATATATGTTTACCTCAAAAAATTATTATTTATCATTTTTTCTATAACTAGTAAATACATATATAATACATATAACAGGTAAGTAATACAGAAAATTGTGTATATGTATAATTATGTACGAATCTATAGCTGATTTTGAAGAACCGTGTATCGGTGTATAATAAAGTTGCTCCTATATAGGTTCTTTAAATTAATTGAGACACCCAAGAGCTGGGTATAATATATAAGCTGTATTATAGTTGCACGGTCTGGTTCTCTGATTAATCGGCTAAAACCGGCGTCGATTAATCACGGTCTGTAAAAGTTATACCTATATGTTTGTATACCTAGCGTTTTTTATGTTTCATACATATACATATATTATACACATATGCATATATACTCGTATACAGTAGAATGTATAATACGTATGTAATATTAAGTTTTATTATGTATCAGCTTCTGAATTTTAGAATTGTTATCAAATTTTTAATATCTTCATCATTATTTGTTGTCATAGGTAGGTATGTATAAATTATAATAAAAATGGATTTTTAATATGATCAAAGTTATACGTACATAGACGATGTAATAATAATCGATTACCGATATTCCTTATATTCTACCTACTTACTTACCTATCTACCTACTTGCAGTAAAAGAGCTATAAAAATATAGGATAAGGAACTGGTTTAAAATAGCATACGAATATCGTGTCAGAACTCGTTATCGATAGACGATTACCATCTCCGTTTCACTCTACACAGAGAATCTTAACTTATCGATAATCAAAGAATTTGATCGTATCTGCGTGTCCAGACGCATAAATAAGCTGTTTCTTTTCTTTTCTTTCTTTTTTTACTATTTTCTTCATATTCCTGTTTCAATTTTTGTTTAAAAGAGATAAATACAAACATAAGAAATTTTATACTATATATACCTGTACGCCTGTTAATTAATTATTTTATGACCACCACGGCGGTTAACTCCGGATTGTGAGAAAACAATCAATCCATTTCGTAAAACGATTTTTTTTTAAATTTTTTTATTTTCTTATTATCTAAAGAATTTTTTTTATTTTTCAGTGTAATACTCAAAAATAACGATATAATCTATCAGGATTTGTTTGTACCTATAATAAAAATTTTCCATTCGTTCGTAACATTGAAGAAGGCCATATATATTCGATTAGAGAATGATTTTGAAATTTTTATAACACATTAAGCCCGCAGCTGCAGCAGCAGCAGCAGTTTTGAAATATATTCGAAAATTCTATTTCGATTTAATGACCAGCTGTTAGATATATTTTTACAGATTTCAGGTTGCACCAGCAACCGGATTAGACTCACAAGTAAACTTCACGTTTTTCTGCTTTTTTGATTCTACGTTTTTTTTTTTTTTTTTATTTTGTTTTTCTAATTTATTTTCTAAGTTTTTGAATATAAACAATTACCTGTAAGAAGAGGTTGTACTCTCTGGAATACTTCCGGAGGAAGAAGCTCCCGGTTCGTCATCCTCCTGCAGTTCGTCCTTCATATTTCTACACTCGCGACACTTTTCTGTAAAAAGAGAAAACGAAAAAAAAAAAAAAAAAAAATTCACTTCTTAATTCAAATTTCAAACAAAGTAAAACAATCAATCAGGTGGGTCTTTTGACCGGACATCCGTCCAGTTTTATAGATCACAAATTGTTTATTTAGTTGTTAATTTTGGCCAACGGCTGGCCACTACTGATAAAATTATAAGTTTGTGGTATCAAACGCGAGCTTATCTGGGTATGCGCACCACAAAGTAGCAAAATAAAAACTACACTAAGGAAAGCTGTTCGTTGTGCAACAGAAAAACCATATTTGGTATAAGCTTTTTAATATGGGGGGTCCTGAGAGGATGATGCGTAGATATAACGTATATGTATCATGTAATTGTATAACGTACCCACGTAACGGGAAAAAAACCAAAATTACTTTGTTTACTGGAAGTTTTTTGTCATTTATTCAAAGAAACGATTTTCCTCGATTATACATATTTATTTGCAACGCAGTACAGCAGCTTATACATACATATAATATGTACCTACATATATAGAGTTATGAGATTAAATGTCGTTGCCCTTTTATACCACACGCCAGTTAATAGATATTATACATAGGCATAGGCATCATACGTATTACATCAGGCGTAAATTACTTTTATTTGTTAATTTTTCAAAAAAAAAAAAGGGATTTAAGATGCAATTGACTGTCGTAGATTTTTTTTTTTTTTTCTTTTTTTTTAATTATTTTACAAAAACACAGAACTTCACTAGTTGCCAACACCGAGAAACTAGATTGTCTAAAAAAAAAAACCATAATCAGAAAAATTTTGTTTTCGACATAGGACGAGGTTATATAAGTATATGCACCGCGTATCGGGACCAGGAAAATCTCGCATTCTACGTATGTATACACTAATTCTCGGTATAATAATTATACAATTAACGATAAGAGATGAGGATAATGAACGCGAACAAATGTCACAAACTAATCTGTGTATAGGGTATACCTATAATACATTTAATAGTAACCTAGACAATATATTTATACAATTAATTATATCCAGTCGATGAATATCCTATAGCTTTTTCTCTCATACATATATATATATATATATATATATATATATATATATATATATATATATATATATATATATATATATATAATAATCTAAACTGCTGACAAACTGAAAACGATATACATATATAAGGCTCTAGATTAGACTGTCGAAGAAACGATAATAGCGTTCCTGCAGCACAGTGCTGCAGGATACGCAGAGCCTCCATATTAAATAACGTATTTTAATTTTATATTTTTCAATTATCCTCAATATTTTATTTCTTTTTTCTTGTACCGACAAGAACAGAGAAAAATCGTAATTAGAACAAACGAACAAGTAATTGAATAAAAAAAAAAAATTTCTTCACACGCTGGAGTCTCCATGCGCCATCACATGTTACACATATCTATGTATATGTCGTATGAAAGTTGTGGGGAACAACTAAAAACGTTATCAGTATATATTATCGTCAAAAAAAAAAAAAAAATGGCGTCGCATCAGGTGAGGCCCAAAACGTATATAAGATTGGTTAACGTTTGTTCAGGTTTGTTTATACGAGTTGGGCCGTTGACACTACAACGTTTGCACCACCGTGATGATATAGTAGGTATAATACGTGAGTATCTATGCCTTATACTGCTGCAGTGCACAGTAGTGAGATATTATACCTATATTGTATAAGGTATTATGGTACACATAACACCGTACCTATATACCATGGCCGTTGCCCTCGGGTAAGTATATCATCACGCGAGTGATATACCCCAGAAAAAAAAATTCTGATATAGATAAAGCCTAGGATTATATAGGTGTGCACGGTATGTACGGTGAAAAAAAAAAAAATCGAGATGGTAAAATTCGACGAATATGTATGTTATACCTGCTGCAGTTTCTTATCGTGCAATTTCTATATACGAAAAAAAAAAAAAAAAAAAAAAAAAACTGTACATATATATACATATCATAATTAATTAAAATTTTTTGTTCAATTGATTTTCCGATCTTAGAGTTATATTTAATAAATCTGAAGCGATACTCGATCAAAATAACGTACGGTTAATTCTTTTGGCAAGTTTCACTGCAATAATTATATATATACGTATAATGAAATTGTTTCCATTGATTCCGTAAAGAGATTGCATGATATATATATTAGGAAAAATTATTATCAATTTAATATCATTTATTTATCTCAAATATTCCTCGATAATCGGTTCATTATGCACCCACGTATATATATATATTTACCATAACTGCACGTATAACCCACTGCAGGAGGGATTTTTTACCCCCTTAAAATTCTATACGAAGTAGAAAAATCCAGCAATCAAGACTGTCTAGACTCATTGCGTACGGTTATGATAAAGAAAGTATAATTTTTTTTGGCTAGTTCTTGCTTTTCTTTGTTCATACTGAGAGAGTGGGTGTCGTAAGGGTAGAGTACAGGCTCCTATGTCTTGGTACACGAGGATCATATTCCAAGAGTCGTGGAAAGTCAAAGTCGTAATGTGTCCCCTGGATACAGGGTGATCGACATCATATGTTCTGGTGCACGTGCGACCGTATGTATATGTATATTATACGACTCCCTCTGCCTACCTATAATATAATTTAACTATCCATACAGAGACGCGTATAGGTAGGTAGGTATATATAATTTTTCTTCTTCTTTCTCTCTCTCTCTCTCTCTATATATATATTTTTTATCCGTTTTATCAAATGTACTTGAGAGATATTATTCCACAATGTAAGTTAGTTAGTTTTTACGGATTGTCGACACATATAGGTATGTATATACATAGCTGTGATATAGGCTGTTGCACACATATATGTACACTAAAGTATTATTAAATCGTACTTATTTTTCAAAACACCAAGGTCTTTGTATATAGATAAGCAATAATTCGGTGTTACGATGATGTTTGTTTCGATTTCTTATCTATATTCGTCGATATAAAAACGATCGGGTTCCTTTTCTATAAACTCGTTAAAAATAAAAAATAAAAAAAAGAAAAAGATAAAATTCTTAGTAATTAATAACCGAAAAAAAAAAAAAAAAACACCGAGTAATGCTTCAAGGCGAAAGAATTATATTTTTTATATTTTCATATATATTTTTACAACAATTATTTTTCTGCATGCCGTCTGGCTGAAGTGATAATTAATTAGCACAGTTTATATAACCCGCTTATGCAGGATTTATAACTATATAGTTTGGAAACTTGTTTCGAGTGACGAAGATGTACGAGTTGGTTGACTGTTTGTCGTCGAAACATGCGATTTCCTCTTAAATAAAATACCGTGCAGAGGACGTATAGTTTAAATTTCCTTGAAATGATTTTCTAGATGATTTCTGTCGCTCTTGCGATTTTGACGCTCGGCCAAATAAAGCAAAGATTGCAAACAAAAGAAAAAACAAAATGAAAAAAAAAAAAAAAAAATGAATTCAAAAACCAACAAACAAAAATAAAAATAAATAAATAAAATTAGTAAGAAATGAGGCGGCCGATGTGTTGCGGATATGATTAATTTAATTTCAGTAAATATAATTATACGCATGTTATTTAAATGTAATTATGTATACGGTAAATATGTAGGGGATAAACTGCAGCATTATATCGTGACCCCAAATAGCGATAACCTTTATTCCTAGGCGTCTCTAGCTAAGAGACAAAGTCGTGTAAGCTGTCGACGTGTAGTTGCTGTATTCGTGTATGTATGTATGTACATATACGTATATGTAAATATGCATCCATTAGTAGATTACATAATCTTAATTATCTACATGTGAGTCGAAACGCAGTTGGCATTTCGCCGCTGATGCTGCAGCAGTGGTAGAATTTAGAATCTAGAAAATTTTCCGTTTTGCTATATGTATACATATAATGTACTATTATGTATAGGTATATAATATATGAACTTGACTTGCCGCAAAGCTGTTGAATATTATCTTAGCTGGCGTTATTATTTTCACTGCAATTTACTTTACACTTACCTATTACATATTATACATATACAGTATATGTATGTACAATGTACATACATACTTATACGTGCGTAAGTTTTTAAACCCGCAAAAAAATCACCGAATATTATTAGAAATAAAATAAAATAAAATACTCGAGAGAGAGAAAGAGAGATTCTCGGAGAAATTCGCTCATTTGTCATTCTTTTGACTCAATAGAAATCCCGCGAGTATATTCCGCGGAAAGAGAATATTTATAAAAAAATAAAAATATATAAAAAAACAAAAAATATCCTTTTCGTATATAACTATACCTATAATGTACATATGCATGTGTATATGTGTAATTATAGCCGTGAGACAAAAATGACCATCGTACGTTATTGTCTTATCGTAATGTGATTGAAAACATTCGTTTAAAATGGAATTTGATCATTTATATATATATAATAGGTATCATACCTAATTATTTATTATATTCTGTATTGAACATAGTCGATAAAATTTAAACAGATTAAATTTTTCCCTGACCTTCCCAAGTGATAATCATATATCATATTATACCTAGAATATGATATATTATATTACATACACCGCGACGATGTAAAAAACAAAAAGATTGTCGATTCGTCCGAACATTATACACGTACATACATAACTATATCTATATATTTTGAAAATTTCAAACAGTTATCGGTATCAATGATATTTGTATACATATAGAAAGTGTAGGTATATTATATATGTATCACAGAATTTACGCCGGTTTTTTTTTTCTCTCTCTCTCTCTCTCTCTCTCTCTCTCTCAGCTGTACAGGGTGATGAATGAATACGTATAATCTCGAATCTAGTCGGTCTTTGTTTCAATTGATCCTGATTATTATCAATCAGTTAATACCGTAACGACTAGCTGCAGCAGTAGCAACCAGTGTTACGGATGACGTTATACCTACTTTAAATTTATTGTACGTTTATGCTGCAGGTGAATATAATATGTATATACATATATATATATATATATGGATTTACTGATAATACGTACATTATACTGAATGCTATATATAAAATCGTGAATAAAATATATTTGATAGCTATTTTTGTTGTTGGGATTTTATCTAACGATATACATCGCGAGCCGGCTGCAACACCCGCATCATTATAAAAAATTCACTATATATACGGGCGAATGAACAACATATTTGTATGGAAATTCACACATTTTATACTACACCTACATATATATATATATACGTATTCCAGCTATGGTATATATATATATAGTTAGTTGAATCTATAATCGGTAGGTGTTGTAATTAGATATCGAACTGAAGGAATATAAAAAAGGTTTAGGCAATGCGACATTTTCCAGAATGAGAATATAGCAATCAGAAGCTTTACAGGTATACAAAGAAATTCTTTATATATATATCCTATGTCAAACGATATTGATTTATAATATTATTCACGTAGTACAGCTAATTAACGAGCTTTTATATGATATATATGTACAATGTTTCCTGCAGGGGGTTAATTTTCTTTCTTTACTGCCCGAAATTTTCGAACTATAGTTTAAATCCCTACGCACCTTTACATACTATGTATACCTATATCCATGTTGTTAATTGAATTTTAATTACTTTCACAAGAAATAACGATTGATGAATAATAACCACTTCATATGGCTCGAAAAAGAGAGAAGTAAAAAAAAAAATTGAAAAATATTAAATATCCAAACTTTAATTAAATATATCCCATTACATGTATGTATCTACCACCCCAAGCTCAGGCAAACGCTGCAGCAGCGATGAAATCGGATTGCGTGCACCGGGATTGTATAGCACGTCAAAAATTCTGTTGCTTTTCAAATGGTATTTTATTTGTTAACTAATTTATTTATTTATTCATTTATTTTTTCATTAATCAAATGAATTTATATACCTGAGATTATACATACGAGTATGTAATATCTGTACCTCTTATATATAATATAGTTCCGTATAAGACAATTACTATTTCGTAGAGATAAATAGGAACGTTTATAATCATGTCGAATTGTTCGTCAATCAGTCCCCTGGTAACAAGCGATTCGGGGTAAACTAGTATATCTACTAGGTATACGAGTTGAGTCGATATTTCTCTTCGTAGATTATACTCTATACCTATACCTTATATATACCCATTCTTCGTAAAATAACTATTCTTATATATATATATATAGTATAGTACCTAATATTTTTTTTACGAGATATCGCTAGACTTTTTATTACCGCTTATTCGATATATAGCAATAGTTATTTATTTACTTAGTTCCGATTCACTTTATTCCGGTCTTAGGATTTATGCGATAGGCATGTATGCATTGACGTATGCATATATCTATGTACATACGTAAAGTAAAAAAATAAGAAAAATTTGTACCGTCCATAATAAATAAAATAGATAAAAAATTAACGAAAAAGTAATCCCTGTACAGCAGCGGATTATTAACTTAATCACAATCTCTGTATACGAAGGAGTGTTGTCTTATCATCTCGAGTGCAGTAGCGGTTAAAAGTTAACTCATTTTCAAAAAGAAAAGAACGTTAATGAAAAAAAATAAATAAAAAATATACATATATATATATATATATAAAATCAGAAAAAAAAAAAAAAATGACAATTAAATACATGAGATGTGTTTAATTAGATATAAACTGTATTATGTAATACAGATGTGAATTAAAGGATGACTTGTGCACTTTTATATGTAAACTATAATTTATCGATGTAAAGTATAAAGTTTGCAACACATTCAGACGACACATTTTTATCATCCTATATGTTACCTAGATATAACTATCACCGCGTCATTTCAAGATATATGTACGCATATAATGCACTAATTATCGCGTTTCGATAACTAAAATAGACCAGTCAACAACTATTTCATATATGACATATGTATACAATATACATTATATACCTAGATAAGTACATTCTTATAAGCAATAATTTCGATATATGTACATATATAATAAAGTATGGTTATACTAGTGCACAGTTAGCAACAAGAATAAAGTAACTATTTACATACATAATATATATAAGTTTCAGATAAAATTCATGTGAATATTATTTGACTAGCACACCGCTGATTTTTTGTATCAGCATTTCGGAAGAACCACCTTGGAAAAATTAGTCAGATCTGAGATATTTTTTTTAGAAAATTTTGCAAATCAGTAATCTTTATTAAGTGAAATTTTTCGCGGAATTCATCGAGATACATAAAATTAAAAATCTGCAGTAGTTACAAGACATACGGAATCGAATGGCGTTAGCTTATTATCCATCATACACATTTCTAAACATTCCTTGATTCCAAGGGACATTCGCACACCGTCAAACCGTCCAACCGTTCAACACGATAACAAAACAGTCCTTCAAATAAAAATCGCGCGCTACTCTATGCATGCGTATTGCGTAGCGCACATTTCGCAGTGACGGAAGTTGCGTCACATCCGTTACAATCTCTTTTTCAAGAAAGGGATTATATGTAATTCGTTCTCGTTTTTCTTTAGTCCTATAGGTGGGTATTATACAGGGGCGAGGGGGGCGAAACGGGCACCTTGATGAAAAATGGTAATTGGAAGCAAAACGGGCACCGTATTAAAAGTTTTGTAAAGACTTAAGTTTCAGTTTTCTGACATTACTTACACAAAGAAAGTACTGAAGATAAGTCAAATTGTTCATGTGCTGGAGCTGATGAGAATGATATCCCCCCCCCCTCCTCCCCATGGCTAATTCTCATATTCAGCCGAGATCCCCGTTTAGGTACCCCATTTCCCTATAACTCATTTTGCATACGTATCAAATGTATTGTAAAAAATTTTTAGAGGATGAAAAAATAGCAACGGATCATTATTTAAATAGAGAAATAAATTTTCGAAAGAATAGATGATGATGATGGTGATTTCTGCGAATATTATTATTATTAATACAAAGAAAATACAGGTTTCCATCGTCCACTTATACTCAACGACTCTAGGTGCAATGTATGTATAACATACATATACCTCAGGGGGAAATAATACTCATCGCGTAATTAGCATCATCTCTTAGTGAGCGAGTCTGTGGCGGCTGTCGACGACAACGTCTTGCACCTGGCGCAGGTGCATATTGTAAACATCTATAAAATAGTGGTGAGATTTTTACTTTTTTCTCTTATTTTCTTTCATTTTTTGTTGACCATATTGTACAGTATATATATATATATATGTATAGTACAGTTGTTAGTCGGTACAAAAAGATATCCAAGGACAAAGAAAACAGCTCGAAAATAATATACTTTTTCGAAATTCTATACATATCATATAATTATATGTATACAAATTGCAATTTTTTTTTCTTCTTCTTCTGATTTAAAAGTACAGCACAGTAGGTACTCGATAAATATCCCTATATCTATCTACCTATTCGGTTATGTAATTCGCCTGACCTACGTCAACATATAATATACCTTCGAGTAAAAATATTTATGAATATCTATCATGTGTGTATACATATATATGTGAATTATGTATGTGCATAATAACAAAATATATTTATATATATAAATAGTAGACTTGTGTTGGTATAATTTAATAAATATAATAATTAATAAAGACTTTCATATGTATAGGAAAAACCTTATACAGTTGACGAAACGCTGGACGTTGGCCAGTTACTGCGGCCAATATAAATGAAAACGGTCTGCAGTACCTATACACACTGTAATTTTGTTTCTAACAAGCTATGTAATATACCTAAGTGATACTTTGTTTTCAAATTGATTTTTATCAGTGTCTTTTTTTATTTTTTTATTTATTTTTTTTTGTAATGTTATCTATAGGAATGCATATATATGTATTTATACCGCGCGATAGAGGAATATAATAAGATAACCATATTGCACTTTTATCTACCATTAGTTCAGTTCTATATCATCATTACGCGAAAGAAAAATATATTTTTTATGTACACGTTATATGTACTCGATTACTATTGCTGCATTATCTGCGCAGCAGCACCAGCAACAGCAACAGGAGCAAAGCTTATAGTCACAGATATATATATGTACCTACTATACATAATGCAGAAGAAGAAGAAGAAGAAGAAGAAGAAGTGGAATGCGATTTAAATAAATCGCACGTATATCTAGACGCCGCGATGCACGGTGAAGTAGGTACAACGACGATATATAACTAATATCTACAGTACAATATATCAAAACGTACTATATGGCTATACCAGAACAAGTATAAGTACGTAATACTGTACATAAAAATATATTCACCGTTTAACCGCATACCGTATATATCCTATAATATATCAAATAATATATATGACGCAAATAAAGGAATAAAATTTCTTTATCTTTGTTTTCTAATTAGTTGCATTAGCAGCTGTTCATGTATTAAATTATTATTATTATTATTATCGATACGTGTGCATGTAAACCAAGATATACATATACATGTAGATAAGTACATTGCACAGGGTCGATTTGAAACTGACTAAATGTTGATATATTTATTATAATTTATTTATTATTGTTATTTTTGACTATACTTAACGGCAGATTAAAACTATACCTACGGCTATATTATATCGAGCGATTCCCTGGCTCAGGTTTTTCGATTTAGAAGTCATACGAGTGCCGAAAGACGCCTGACACGCGCCTTCCTCCCAAGGAATCTATTAGGAAAGTTTGTACTTGCTAATATATATATATAAACTTGTAGCGACGATTTTACAGACGTATCCTATATTATACTACCTACTATCTACGTTATAATATGAATTCTATCAAATGCCGAACGATATTCGTATTATTTTTATAAATACTCTGGGATATAATTATAAATTATTATATTGAAACTGCATCTGCAAGAAACAGCAGCAGCACAAACAACAAATAGATAAATATTCCTTATGTAAGGACAATATGTACGTGAAAGTAAGAATGAATAATTGATACAATTTATACAGATTTTTTTCAATTTTTTTCGTTTTTTTTCAACAAATAGTTAATAAATAAAGTTAACGGGACTTTGGAGTGATGATAAACGCGAACTAGCTGTCGCATATATAAAATATATTTATAGAGATCGCGATTGCATATTTCTATTATTTCTATGTAAACGAGATTAATCCAAATCGATAATACGCGATGATGCACATATGTATACATATACCTATATTACGTGTCAGAAATCAGAGTTACGTAATTTATAAATACGTGGAATTATGAGATGATTTATTATCAATATTTATATATATCTATATTATAAGATGAATTAGATTAATTCGCATATAAAGTGAATTTTTCAAATACTCTGCATAAGCAGATAATTTTATTGTTTTATTTATTTTTTTTTTTTTTAATCTTATTGAAATGAATGAATGAATAAATGAATGAAACACTTTTTTGATCGGAGTAGATAATGAAGTTGTATATTCGTAGACGCACAACCTGTGTTGTACATATATGTATATATATTATATATTATACTAGTTTGGTATATATAGTTATAGTGATATATGTACGTAAAGCCGAATTAATGATATATACCACGAAAGACAGGAAGTTAGTTCTGGCTTATTAATTAATATCTGGGATCCGCCCACTCATCGTTACATGGTGTCTATATGCACACAATATATATTATTTAACAGCATCGAATATACATATACATATATAATATACTAACTCTATATATACAATATCCGATGTATATGAAGGTATACGAATATTATAGGTATAAAGTATAAGATTTTAACCTGGAAATAATAGAGGAGGAGGAGGAAAAGAAGAAGATGAAAAAGGTAACGAGATCTGCTGACGGAGGCAATAATAATAAACTGAACGATCTAAACAATGAGTTATTTATTTATTTTCTTGTTTTTTTTTTTTTTTTTTTTTTTTTTTAGAAGAAACTCAGGTGTAGCTCACACGACTAAATACCTATAAATAAACCGGAAGAAGAAGAAGAATACGAAAAATAAGAAGAAATTATCTAAGACGGTCGAGATCCTAGTTGTCAGCTGCTCGCACGCGCGCCAAAGACTAAAGAGTAACAATAATAAGATAATATGTACGCCAACACCTGCTGGTTGATATAGAATAAAGTTGTCGGAAATCTGTTGAATCTGTAAATACATTTTGTTGTCCGTAGAGTGGTTGAAATAAAAAAATAAAATTCAAAAAATTGAATAAGAAAAAAATAAAAATAATAAAATAAAAATGAGAAGGATCGAGTGTATATTTGATAAATTTTACAACTAGCTATAATAATGTGTGCCAATTGGCGAGGTTGTAGCTATTTTTTTTTTATTTTTTTTTCTTACTTTTTGTCAATTTTATGTTAATTTATTTTATTTCATTTTTTCAAACTTTCGGGGACCAGTACGTCTGACGATGAACTAAACCGACATTCTTACCCGCTGAATCATTGCTATATACAGGAACTTTAAACGTTGGTATTACGTGAAGGATTTCGAATTTTATTCCGCTTGCAATTCAGAAAATTTATAAAAGTAATCATTTGCTAGATTATTGGTGAAATAATACGTCGATTGATATTTAAAATTTATATATTTCGGACACTTGAAAAACAAAAAAAATTAAAAGAAAAGAAATTCTTTTTTCCTCAGATTTTCATCAATGAACATGCTATTCAAAAAATAAAAATACTAATAATCAACAATAAATAAAGATTCTAATTAAAGTATAAAGATTTGTAACAGCCATTATGATTATTATACATATATATACCTAATATTAACCCCCCAGTCCCCCCGTCCCCCTCTTCATCACTCTATCTGTATATTAGACGAAGGTCAATGTCTACTCTTCACGCGTGCGCGTAGAAAACTGCTGCAGCGTTGTGCTTCTACCACCTGGTTATTGGTCAAACGCTATACAACCTACATAGTATATCTTATACACGCATATGGTATAAAACAGGAGGAGAAACGTTCAAAAGATATTGTACGGCAATGCATGTACACAAGATGTGTTGGATTCTGACACATATGAATTTATATGTACCGTATTATACGTATTTGTGTTAAAAAATATATAAATATATAATAACTCTTATTATAGGTATGGGTATTTATGTTATACATATATGCGTATGATAAGTATGCCGTTGCGTATATATATATATATATATATGTAATACAGATGAGGCTAGTGAACCCGCTAGTGAGCAGCTGGTAAATATATCATCGAGTTAGCTAACCCTGACTATACACCTACCGCTCAAAACTTATATTTAAACCAAGAATAAGAAGAGTATGAGTACTGACTGAAATGGGAAATGAGCTGCCGCCACAACTACAACTACAACTATCACTACCACTACCACTACCATTACTGCCATCACTATAACATCGCAACCTTGAACCTTCAAGCGGTTTATTTCGCGACTTAATTCACACGCGAACTTATACTCACGCTACTCCATCAAATTCTTGTATTAAAAGTTCATTATACCTTCAGCAAGGTATTCGGCGTATAAAGAATAGAGATTTTCACTCGCTTAACTATAAACTCCGGTATTTTAATAACGATTTTCATAAAGTTTCATAATGATACGGATTCGCGTAAATATATAAGTGTAAGTTTTCTAGGAAATAATTTAGGGTAAAATAAAGGATCTTTCTCTTTAAATTTCCTCTTCTTTATGTCTCGATTGTACACGTTATATACACACATATGTATAGATATGATTAATAAGTCAGTGTCATTTTCGTATCTTCGTATAATACACTATAATACTATACATGTAGTGTCATCTAGTGATAGAACAGGTGTCGGTAACGAGATAAATTCGTTACGAACAGACTGGAAAACCTGTAATATCGACTGAGAAGCCTGGGGCAATGACCCGAATGTTGAGGAGTGCCTGGCCTATATTTTCCCACTCGATTTTTCTAACGCGCCGGCGTGGTGGGTGCGTGCATACATACATTCGTGCGTACGTACGTGCGTAAGTACGTGCGTGTAAGGCGAGGACGCGAGAGTAGGTATATACAGGCCAGGCAATCGCCCTGCCGTAGCCCGAAGGATAACATTTACACGCTAACGCAACGTGTGTGTGTGTATATGTGTGTGAGAGCGTCTCTATAGGAATGAATACCTATATTGTATGAAGTTGTAGGCGTCGACGCGGCGCTGCGCGGCGCGGCGCAACGGGGGTTTTTATAAATGCGAAATAAAATTTTCTTTCACTAGTTAAAGAGAATGAGATGTATTATAGGTATATAATATGTATCCGGGGTGTATCTGCAGAAGTTTAGGCCCCATAGCTGCGTCTATACGCGGGATGTATAAGAATTTTAACAGATTTTTAAAAGTTATAAATTTAGAAATATGTTTTCTTGTTTTTTTTTTTTTTTTCTTAACTCTTCCACATAGAAATGATGATTTTAGCGAACGCTGCGGAGGGTTCGAAGATACCAGCTGTATCTATACATATCTACATCTAATATTTCACCTCGATACTATCAAACCATTTCTACGTGACGCAGGTCAGGTCCGAGGTACGCGACGCGCAATAAGCCAGAGAATGTGCTTCAGCGAGTGACTGACTGACCATGTACAATAATATCCACATCCGATGGTTCGTGTTATGCGGTATTACGCAGGATCCTGTCCACGATAAATTCATTCTGATATCTGTACACATGTATACGGTTTAAAATATAGTATAAATATATACGTATGTATAAGAGAATTGTTTAAGAAACCCCAGTCGAGGACGCGGTTGACGATAATTAAATGATTTATAAAGGAAACAACAAAACAAAACAATAGAAACAAAAATATATCTATACATATGCCGGATACACGTATACGCATAGATATGTATTTATATAGACACGATGCGTCGTCGCAATACGCGCACGCTGCGGATATATGATTGTGGTATATGTATAGGATATGTATATAAATAATGGATTAATCGAAGCAGTATAGTGTTTCCCTTGTTCTACCATAATGCAGCATTGACATGGCGTTTATTTCAAGTATGAATAACGCGCAGTATACGGTATACATTAATAATAATAATAATAATAATAATAATAGTAATAAAGTAACTAGTTTCGTTTAGTAGTTTGAATTCCGTAGGTGAGAAAATGATGGGCGTTGAAAGAAGAATGTCGAAAAAGACTTGTAATGAGATAGAAAAAATCTAGTTATAGATTTATAATTATAAGCCTATACCATACGTATTTCGTTATTGATAAATAATTAAACAAATAAATGAATGAGGGTAACCCTCAGTCCTCGTGCTTTGATGCGTGTGAATGACTCCCTAGTTCCGTACACTATAGTATCCTTCTATACACACACATATGTATACATATCAATACGTCAAGGGAGCGAGGAAGAGCAGAGAAGAGCAAAGAAGAGCGTAGTAGAACAGAACAGAATAGAACGGATCAGAGCAAAGCGAGTAGAGGGTAAGAGAACGAGTAGAGGGTTTCCTCGGGAGGGGGTAAAGGGAAGAAAGAGAGTGGGGATACGCTGGGAGTCAATGCCCTGTAGATGACAACACAGAACACACCCGCGACCTTCCATACGTTCGATTTGGACGAAGAAAATAACTCGCATCGTTCAAACGTTTAATCGATGATGCAAACAGGGACGTCGGAATCATTATCATTACCATTATTGTTATTTAAATTTTCAATTCTCTCGTTTTTTTATTATTATCTTTTTATTTTTTTATATTTTTCGGTTTCATGGGAAAATATTCAATACCATTCATTCGTGGTATTAATTTACGTCGTACACACATTTTAACGTACGGTTACGATATCTGTACGATTTATATACATATATATATACTGTAGTATAATCTACAGTATATTATACGTATGTATATATACCTAGGTATGTATTGTATGTACTACAATACGTTTAACGTATACTAGAGAAAAATGTTATACGCACCAAATAAATTGATGGGCACTGGCGAGTGGGGGGGCACCCAGTTTTTCTTATTTTGTTTTTATATTTCCTTTCTTTTGTTTTTTGTTTTTTTTTGTGTTTTTTCTTTTTTTATTATTTATTATTATTTAATTAATATTATTATTAATATTATTATTATTATTTTGTAACATTATATGTATACCTTATTTAACACGGATTTATTCCGGCCGCGTATGGGCAATCCTTTTCGTCATATAAGACACACCATAATTGAATTTAAAAATAAAATACACTTTTATTTATATTAAAAACTTCACATTTCTTAATAAAATAGCGAGAGAATACACCCGGTTATAACACCTTTTTTAACAGACCTCCGCACTTGACGTTGCGGCGCAATGCCGCCATGTTCCCTGTTGTTTCCCTCAGTTTCCGGATTCAACATACCAGCACCATCTGGCGGATAACGATTATCAAACATTCTTCAACTTGACAGGGTTACCGACTATCAGTACAGATGGCGGGCTAACCTGGTATTATCGATAATGTTTATAATGTTATTTATTTTTATTATTGTTAATTCTAGGGTGCATGTAGCTATGCATATGGTATAATTATTACGCGCGTCATAGCTAAGGGGATTTTACATTTTTTGTTACGTTTTTGTTACTGTTTTTTTTTTTTTCTCATATTATTATTGTCATTATTCTCCTTAAGGAATGTACACTTTCAATGGAGACATAATTTTCCATCATATTGCTCCCCGCTGTTGGGAATTAACTATATTATACTCATTATTGTTTCATTTTCTAGTCAAGGCTCTTCCGCGTTTAGTATTATAATACATATTATAGGTATACGTCTACTGCGCAGTTCATAGATAGAAAAATTTAACTCGGTATCATTCAGCCTCTGAAACGTTAATTATTTATCTTGATTTTTATACCCCGAACGGGTAAGGGGGGGGGGGGGGGGGATATTACCTAATAAAGAAATACACTACGTTTTTCTCTTTCACATTTTATTTTATTTTTTGCAAACTCTCCTCTTTTTTATTTTATTTCATTGCATTTCGTTTTTTGTCTCTCACAACATTTATTATACAATAACATCCGCCTGATTATAGACAACACGTTTTTCACCTAAGCATCGAATTGCCTGTAAAACGGCGAGAGTAGTTTTTAGGGTATCTCTAAGGTCCGGAAATTTATTGTTAAATCAATCTAATTTTGAACATGATGAAGTTATCACTCAAACTTGTAGTTATCAGGAAGGTTTTTCAATATTTGTTTTTATAAATACTCTGATGAGAGCAGAACATTACTGCCGAAACATCAGGCGACGTGTATTTCAACTTGACTCTACTGGATTGATTAAAAACCCTTCTTCAATCTAATAATACTAATTATTATTTCGGGTGCTTATGAATTTTTTTTTTAACGTAATAACATAGTCTTTTGCGTTTGCTACGATTAGAATTTTTATTACATTGAAAAATAACTATTTTTTTATTTTTTTTTTGCAAGCTTTTAGGTAACGATATTCCGAAGGCTGTTTACGACCTCTTTATTGTAATAAAAGTTACTCAGTGGATCGAGGAAAGTTAATTAAGAAGGATAAAGAAATAAAGTCGATCTGTAAAGGAATCCGCTTAGATCTCCATCCCTCAATTTTCTTACTCGGTATAGTCGGTACGATCTACCCTACCTTTGGTTCTCCTTAGGGAGGTAAATGCATCTGTTCGAGGATTAGTCTTCTTTCTCTTTTTTTTCATTATTATCATTATTATTATTAAAGACGAGAAAATGGACCATTCACGTCAAGTCATAAAGGTATAGCTGGTATATCATTTCAGATATATATATATATACGAATAAAATATATGAATTTTTATAAAGCTTGGAAAATTTCTTGATTTTTATTCAATCAACATATCGATCACACGGATCACGACGACCTTCGTTAATCGATGATTACCATTAAGATTTACATTGGTTTCATGTCGAATGATTCCTGATTGGTTATCGTTACGGCAGGCCTCCCGAGGCAAATATATCAGTTTGTTGTTATGCGAATATCTAATTCTAGTTATTTAATTTGCATTGTTAATTTCTTCAGTAAAGACAATCTAAATCCCATTATTCATTTTTAGCGTATCGATAATTGTATAATCTACGATATCCGGCTCGTTGATATAGGCATGTCTCACTTATGCAATACATGTAATATGACGTAAACTGAAAACTCCAGGATAAAGATGAAAAAAAGAAAAAAAGAATGGAAACGAGGTGGAAGAATAAGTATAACTCTTATAGTGTCTATACATTCATAACGTAAACGCAAATCTGTGAGTAGGGGGGTTGAAATTCGACAATGAAAAGCACAAAGGATGAGGATTAAAAAAAAAAAAAAGAAAAAGAAAAAGAATGTAAGAATGAAAGCTCACAGCGCATGATTTTCATTGTGTTTAAAGCGAGCCCATTATAATTGTAATAAACCAAGTATTTCGCAAAGGGGCGCGCGGGCGGAAGTCAACGAAGAAACAATAGGTGAACTTTTACGTTCACCAAGGCCAGAATACGAGACTAAATTACAAAGCTACGTAATACTAAGGTCTCGCCCCTTACTTCATCCCCGTTAATGTCACAGGTCTCGATTAGCTGCCAGTCGCACTAGATTAACCGGTGTTCCTTTTTCCCTTTTTTATCTTTGGATTAATTACGTGTACAGTCGAATTTAATTGAAAGAGTATACAAGGTAAAATTAAATAGCACAGAGGCGTTGCTCAATCGGGAGAATTTTCTTTTTGCTATTTATTTATTTATTTTATTTATTTTTTATTAAAAATAATAAATGAAAATATAAAGCTGCCAACGAAGTGGAATTGAGCAAAGAGTCTTAGGTGTGGGTTGGATAAACTAAGAATCACGTGACCAGCAAGTTGACCAGCTGGAAGTCCGAAGATCCCCAATAAAAAAGTGGAAGCTAGTGTTTGAGTGGGTGGCGGAAAGAGGAGTTATTGCCGAGTGCCAAGGGGAGGCTGAGTGTCAGGTGATTCGCTAGGGCTTGGGATTTAGAGGAGTAAAATAGCGACGAAAGAGAAATAAAAAAAAATCGCTGCCCATGAGTCATGGACAGAGAAAAACGAGGTCGCGGATTGACTCGAATTATGTGGGTTAGGAGTCCGTAGTGGATAAGAAGAAATTTGCGATTGGAGTTTAGAGAATTAATCCGTACATCGCGGTGGTCGGAGACATCAACTGTTTTCATCGATGTTTAAAAAGAATAAAAAATAATAAATAAATAAAAAAATAAAAAATGAACTTATAGATAGTCTAAAAATATCCATAACATAGCAGCGCGTAGCCAACGATCGCAAATAGGGCTGACCAAGTAGCAATAAATTATCGCTCCGCACTCAAGCCGTTACATCTACATCTAGGATACTGCGTCACAATGATGGATGCTTTTAAAACCATATTCTTGTTCCACCGCCCACGTAACGAAAAATGAAAAGAAAAAAAGAATGAAAAATAAAAAAACAATAATAAAATTCAGTTCATTATTAATCAACGATCAGAAGGATGTGCGAATATTTATAACGCAGTTCATCGACTGTTAATATAATTGTTAAGTAATAAAGAATCCAAATTTATGATCATGAGTATAATATCATTTAAGAGATTCAGTGAATACACGATTTGTGACAGTCTCCATATTATGTATCTGGTAGTATATGCAGATCGCGTTCTGATCATCGTATAGTAAAGGGTGCGGTTATACACAGACGTTGATATATACCTATACACCTATATGTATGTATATATATATATATATATATATATATATATATATATATATATATATATATATATATATATATATATATATATATATATATATATATATATATATATTCGAGATTTTCCATAAGTCGGAATATTTAACGAGCACGGGAGATTAAAACCTTTGTTGGCCTTGTATCGGAGGTGTGGCTGCAGCCTGTATATCTGCCCGTTATTATTATATTTTAACCTGCGGTAAACAGAGGAGTATTATACACATATGTATGTATGTATGTATATATGCGTTATACCATATGCATAGAAATATAATAATAGGATAGGTCTCGATTACATACATACGCTGTTAATCACACTTGTTATCGAATTATATCTTGACGCGTAACGTGTTACATTCTTGTATCATGGTAGGTAGGTATACCGTTTATAATACTGACGGACCAATTAAACTTGACACATATACTTTTCGAGATTTTTAATAGCCACGTACGATGTTTACATAAAGTAATTAAATAAATAACACAAAATGAAGAAATTGAAATAACGTTTGAAATATCGAAGATTAGATCGTAATTAAGTGAGAAAAATGACTTGACATGCGATCGCATATAGGTATAGGTATGTAACACTATATGTAACGACCTTCGCTAAATATTGAGAGATGACCGTCACGTTTATTACACGTTAATTCGAGCATATAATTTTTCTTTTTTTTTTTTTTTTTTTTTCTCTTTTTCCATATTTATGTATACGGTTGTTTATTTTATATATATTTTTATTTATTTTTTCGCTCTTCTATCTAGAATTTTACAGGTGAAATATCGTGTCGCAACACCGATGCCCTTGTTCTATTTTATTGCCGCTTACTCCGGTCACGCGCAGACAAAGCTGTGACGGTATAAACGTTGACCATTGCCGATTTAGGCTAAGAACTTACATACATAGATTATTTACTCCGATAGATATAACTATTCAATGAGTTTGAATCTTGGATCGGAATGATTTACATTGATTAAAGTTACTCCAATTTTTTTTTTCTTTTTTTTTTTTTTTTTTTTTTTTCTTACACTCGATATGTGCGTAAGCTGTAAATTATGCTGCGGTATGGATCGCAATTCTCGAAGACGTTCTATATAATTATCAAGTTATAATACGCGAGAGGGTGATAAAATTATAATTTAATGATAATTAGTGATAACGTGATTAAAATTTGAATTAAGATTCTTGTACGAAATATATCTCGCCAGCAGCTGTGATCAACGTGCAAATATAGTCAAGACCGTGAGATATATAGTCTGCGACTAGACGACCGGCTGGAGAACAGTTTAAAAGCTGATCATGGAAGCAAGGTCAGAAACGCGCGACACACGTCAACAGCAATCACGGTTAATCTACTCATCGACGAATCGTGTTAATATTTAGCATAGATTAAGTATAAAAATTGATATAATGAAAGTAAGAAGAAATATCTAATGATTATTATTTTCATGAATTTTCAAAAATTACGTACACTTTATCATCGTTTCATGGTATACCAATTCATATATCTCATAGGTATATCGTAAAGTGTTGATAATTAACATAAGCAATAAGAGATAAGAGAGAAAAATTCCTACAGTGTCAATATCGAGCAATTTTATAGCCGTTTGACGATGACCTGACTCTGTCTGTCACAGCCTAGTTCTCTCAGTCGCCTTAATTCCCCTTCGATTAATTACCGTAGCCTTCGACACATCGCGGGTGTTTCTGATTCCCGCATCTGTTAACTGTCCCACATACATATTGTTCACAAGTGCAATCACGCGTGTACCTAGATATTCCTATATGCATTTATAAACGTGCAGTCAGGTTGAATGCCTCTTATTCTCGCGGTGTAGTGACAACTATCAATCCATGCTGCATCAGCTTGAGTTACGTGATCTAATTGGCAAATTTTACTTCAACATTTATGCATTATACTTATCTACCTACCTACCTGCCATACCTACCTACTTACATTAAAGATACCTATAGGTATATAGGTATGTACGTACATACATACATTAAGTTGCACGGCTATTAAATACCGAGCAAGAAACGAAAGGAAAAAGTTATCCGACCTTGCAACGACTGAACGATCATACTTACGCATATCCTCGATTTCAATCGAAATGCTGCACTTAAGTACTAATATAATATCGGATACAATCGATAAAAATCTTAATCTAATCTGCATAACGTTACAACACCATCATCGCGGTAATGATGATGATCTCTGCTGCAGGTTTTCATTTTTCAAACGATACAGTCAAGATGGTCTTACTGCACTTGAGGATGGTTACGGGATCAGGCACACACCCACGTCGTACATGTGAATGCATATTATACCTATAGGTACAGAAATCGCATTGTTCGCGAGGCGAAACGACCTGGTAAAATCAGAGCGTGAAAAGAAACGTGAGGTGAGGTGAGCCGCCTCGTTTGTATTATGTGTGCAGTTATCTTCCTATACTTATATAGTTATAATGTAGCTGTGAACGTTAGTGCACTTTACTGGTCTAGTCATCGCAAAATCGCAAAATTTAGCGTTTCGTTATCCAAATTTTTTCATTCTTCTTCTCCCTCTTCGTAGAAAACGTCAAGGTACTGATATACACAGTTACGTTTAGGAATGTACATACATGGCCCCCAAATCGATGTACCTACACAAAAATAGAGACAGAGAGAGAGAGAGAGAGAGAGAGAGAGAGAGAGAGAGAGAGAGAGAGATAAAGAAAGCAAAAATATACCCGGTCCAATACACCTTCGGTAGTTAAGTGACATTGACTAAATCGACTAAATTACCTTGAAAATACAGGTCCTCGATAAAGTTATGGTCAAATAAATTAAATCTGGCCCTAACTGTACGTATGTTTTATTAATATTTTCTTATCTTTATTTTTCTTCTTTATACCATTATTTGCATCACGGTAGCCAACACCCATTATACCTACACATGTTCCGATGTCACGATAACGCCGATACAGATTACATAACATCGCTAATAATTCAATTCGATTTTATAACTACCTGTACCTCGGACAGACTTTTGGGTAGGAGATCTCATACCGATCAAATATCATTTTAGTACGTGACAAAACGACCGTAGGTAGGTACGCAGATGGCTATATCAGAGCTGGAAGGTCCACCAGTCCGTAAAAAATAAGGCGGAAAGGTAGCCAAGGCATATCTGCAGTGTAATCAAGCGATCGATATTAAGGGTTCGATAAACCTTCGACCTTGAATTTAAGCCATAAATATTTGAGTTCACAAGCTAATTTCAATGTTTGTTATTAAATATACCATTTCACTGGTAATGAGTAACATTGAGCTTAATTAACTGCCCGTGAGTCAGTAGTATTATAGTTCTACAAGCATCATGACTGATACATAAGTTATGCAAAATTCATATCTCGTCGTGAAATGTCAGCAAATATATATTATATATATATATATATATATATATATATATATATTTTACTGAATGATCATTTTATCGTGTAGCTAGATACACGCTAAGAATTATGTCAATGTCTTCTAAAACGTTTTTAACGTTGAACTTTAATGTGGATTTTTTTTTTCTTTTTTTTTTTTTATATTTATTTTTTTTTCTACTTTTTTGCTTCTTATAACTATACATATACCAGATTCCCTCGAACTACTTAGTTTCCATGGTACAAACTACCGCGTACTTACCCACTTCGTAATAAATATCCTGTTAAACGGTTATCAAATATCGCGAGGGTGTTCCAACAATAAATGTACAGGATACACATTCTCGGTCGCCCGGGTGTACGGATGTGGGCGTGGAGGTGAACCAAGGCCGCATGCTCTAGAAAGCCACCGTGTATATACATATATACATATACATATATATATATATATATATATATATATATATATATATATATATATATATATATATATTTTATTTCATTTTATATACATATACATATACATATACATATACATATTTTATTTCATTTTATTTATTTATTTATTTATATATTTTTACTTTTTCCATTTTTATTACTTTTTTTCTCCTTTTTTTCTTCTATTATCTATTCAAAGGTATGGAAGCTGACAGCTTATACAAACCTATCTGTATACCTAGATGCTGTATCATACCAGTACATTTATACCTACAGCTGTGTATAATAATATAATATCATATAGATTGAGATGGAGATTTATATTAATATACATATATATATATATATAATAATATACCTATAAGAGCGATTACAAATTGGATAATAATATAGCGAATGTCATTTTACAGTGTCGCATATACAGTATGACGTTATTATAATTGTATATAAACGATCGGTTTGACGGATCGAGATAAAGGAACTGCAAGTATATCGTAACGCTGTAGGATATGTATGGATATCTGTATATCGGAGTCTGTACGCGTGTTTCCAATACACCTTGACGTACGACCGCGTCTGGGTTAAACCCGAGATGAATATATGTAACGTAAATCGATCGAACTGCGATATACTATATTGTGTGTCTATATCCGGATTCGGAAAAACCACGTTTTTCTCTCCGCTCTCGATAAGAATCGAAACGTTTTTTTTTTTTTTTTTGAATTTTGGATACCATAATGCATACAATTTCCTTTTTTTTATTTTAATAATATAAACAGGTGGATGCATACCAATGGGAAAACGGAATGTAGACAAAAAGTTACACGGTATTGAAGGTTCCCATAGGGATAGCCGGTGACTGCAGGTATACGGAGTAATTTCTGTAGATGCGATACTTCCACGTAGATAAATTTCACATTTCAAGTATTCGTATATCTAATTCTAAATTTTTGGAGTCGATTATCTCTGGACTCGCAAGTTCTGAGAGAGAAGTAAAAATCGAATAAAAATTTCTTGTGCTAAATAAACCTAGTTCATTTATATTTATTTTTATTTATCTATATATTTTATAATTATTATGAATGAAACAGTTCGTCGAGACTCTAAGAATTGATAACGTGGATATATGTAAGTATATATGTATCGTAAAGTAAACAAAGTCGTTCGAGTCAAACGGCATATAGCCCACGGGTCTTCTCTCGGCCTCGACCCTGATCTTGTCCGCGAGAAGAGAGAAGCTGCATCATTGTCTTCCCCGCGTGGTCTCTCACCAAATATTTAAGACATGATCGATTAGTTTAAAATTGTTTAATATTTCCATTTGGTTTATAAATAGAATCGATATCGCAATTATATACATATATTTATATATACATATATTTACGTACGTCGAAGAGTTGGGATCACGATTTAAATTGTTTCTCTACGTATCGAACTGCATCTCGTTCTGCACCACTGGCAACGTGAGAAATTCATTCTTTTCGGTATATACAATGTATGCACAAACATTACATACTTACAGTCAAGTATTCCTTTGAAAGGTGGATAATTAATATAACTTGACGTTCAAGAACCGAATAAATAAATGGATGTAATAGTAACGTTATAACTATAGAAAGTACCTATATCGTTGTCATTTTATCTCCGGTATAATTCTAACAATACAATCAGCGAGGTGTATTGTATACCTGTAAATCAGCTACACCTAGATATCTGGGAATCGAGTAATTAAGAAAAACGTTCGGTAGGTATAAATTGCGAAATATATACGTAAATTATACTCGAGAGATAAGAGAATTATTGCCATGAGCCATAATCGGGTATCTTACATCGCGAATATTTATTTGAAAATTCTGCGATCATTCCGCGGGATTTCTATTCAGCGAATTTTATACTCATTTTCATTTTATTAATTTTAATTTTTTTTTTTTTTGCATCAAAAATTTAAGAAAAATAAAAAGAACTTTATAGCATTAAATTAAATTCATATATACGTATATACAACATTTTAATCCATGTAGCGTATATATGTACTCATTATGCCAAGGACTGTTAGAGTATAATTAATAATAATATATGTATCGTGTTAAACGTTGATATTATGTTGGCTCGCTGGGTGGAAGGTACGAAGCGGACTTCTATATACAGTGACTATAAAATCATATTAGTTAAGCTTGCAACGCCCTCGGGATACGATTATAGAGGCACGTGATTGCCGCGTGCTATTTTAGGGGCAATGCTCTATATATACAGAATCCTCAAGTAAATACCAGGTATATAAATATAAGTAACAGTAGGTGTAAATGTTTTCCAGGAGTTAGGAAATTGGCGTTATTTTATTTATTTGCGAAAAAAAAATTTAAAAAAAAAAAAAATTAGACAAAAAATTGAGCATAACCGACACAATTCCATATCCGGCCGATTACAGCCACACGATTCTGTCACGTGATCTACGTATATAATCGGCGAGAATTGCGGTGGCGAGAAAACCAAGGATTCTGCGGCCTTCCTTGCCAAAAAGTTACAAGAAATATACAAGAATCAGTCGTCAGGTGGTCAAAGCGAACTGGGAAATAAAAACTCCGATTCGCGATCAATCAGGCGAAGCGTGACAAAGTAAATAAACAATTCCCCCGTGTTTTACGTACAGTACCTATATCTAGAGTAGCTATAGTATGCGTGTACGTCCGAGTAAAATTGACCATTGTTTAAACACTTCTATACCATCCTCTTCGTTAGACAGTAAAGAATTACTTATAAACGATAAATCCCGAAAGAGGAACCAGAGTTTTTTCGAAACTAGGTATACATACTTATATAGGTATATATATACAACTGCCTGAGTCAATGTTGAAGAATTAATTTACAAATAGTGAAAATTTATGTGCATTTATTATCATGATTTTTGATCGTTTGATCAAGGGATATATGTATATGCAGACGATCGGTGAATGAGATAAACTAGACGGGAGGATGCGTGCAACACGTTGAACCTGACTGAAAGAGGTCGAGGTCGCCTGGCCTGGTGCAGTTTCTCTTCTCTTCACCGCTGCATGCTTCTACCTACGTCAACTCTAATCGTATATATATATATATATATATATATATATATATATATATATATATATATATATATATATATATATATATATATATATATATATATATATATATATATATATATATATATATATATATATATATATATATATATATATATATATATATATATATATATATATATATATATATATATATATATATATATATATATATATATATATATATATATATATACAAACGCAACTATTATATATAGACAGAACAACTATACAACTAAGTTATGTACTGGCTTGTTTACTTTATGTACTTCTCAACTGTGTCTTGGCCAAGGGCCTGCGGAGACTACCTACGCATGCGATTTATGAGGGTAAGAATTATTTACAACGGACTAATATACTCGCCTAATGAAACTGCATTTATAATAGTTTTATATTCAGGGTAGTTTGTTCAGAAGTATTATATATATATATGTAATTAGCGATAATATGAGATCACTTATTCCTTGCTTGGTGATCTCTAATTAAGGACTTAGCTTTGCGGCTATATCGCGAAGTCTCTTGGGAGTTTATATGCCGGTACCATATAGCTGCACTCATGGTATTCAATTAACTGTTTTCTATCGATGTTGCTGTTGCTGCTGCTGCTGCTGGTGGATGCGGATGTAGGTAAAAAAATGAATAAATAAATAAATAAATTAAATAAAATCCGACGTCAATGTTGCGTACATAAAACTTGTGGTTATTGTAAATCACAATTAATGTCTAACAAGGCGATAGGTGTAACTAGAGAAAAAGAGAACCGACATTATTCCAAGTTTCTGCAGCATTAGTTAGTCACGTTTTTTAATTTGACGGAAGTACGAACTCAAGAGTATCGATCAGATTTCGCAAATTGAATAATTTAATCAAATATTCTACAATCGGAAAATTTTACGATTAATTTTAGATCATATAAAATTTTTCAATTGCATTGATTGACAGTAAAAAAAAAAATTTGATACATTATGAAAAGATTAATTGATTCATCGAAGAGATTTATCGAGTTTCGTAGATCTTGCTCTACAACTGCGGAAGAGAACTGGCTCGGATGTTTTCAAAAGTATTTTTATTAAACCATCTATCAAATTGGAATAATGAATAGTCAATTAGGCAGCAATGATTTCGTTAAGATTTTAATTTGTTTTTTTTTTTTTTGTTTTTTTTCTATCACTTTTTTGCCATTAATTTATTTATCAAACTAGTTTATTCACACTTCCCTATTCAGATTTTACAAACGGGATTTTAAAATAACCCACTATGCGTAGGTATGTATGTACAATCCGTTATTATAATATTATACGTTCTCAGATAAATCAATACAATTTCCGATATATTTATTTAACAATTTTTAAAATAACATTTAATTTTCAATCAATCATTAAACTTGGAATCGATTACCTGAAGGATTTCTTGCTATACCCTGTAGGCTTATTATAATCACATCGTTGAAATTTTTATCGATATATACATTATCAAGTGAAAGAAACTATCGGCCTTGCGCAATTTATCAGTAAATAACTATTGTTGGGATTTACATCCGTTCCTAATGATGACCTGATTTGTTTTTTATTTATTTATTTATTATTTTTTTTTTTGTAAATCTTTTTTTTACCCTTTCATAACTTCTATCCGATGTAAAACTGACTCTAGGCCAAGGTCTAGTTGGCAATCTTATAGTCGTACGACCTGAATCATTAGACAATTTTTTCTTTTATTACTGAGTGATATTACCTAATGAGCCTCAATTCGCAAGGGACAAGATCCTAAATCATATTTCACTTGAAAAATATATTTTGCACAAATTCCAAAGCTATATGTATACTAAAGAAATAGAAACTTTATTTAAGTGAAATTTATTCATTTTTTATTTTATTAAAAAAAAAAAAAAAAAATTTTTTCTACTACTCGATGACATTGACTTTTTATAATTTATACTCTTCTATCATAACCACGTCTATACGAAACTTGGACCGGTTCAGTAAAACCATTGCGAGAGAATTTTATTTAGGTGTTACGTATGTATGTATGTACCTGCATTCACATCCTCACGTGGTACAATTCTTATCTTTATGTATATAATATCATTGAAATAAACTCACATTTGTACATATACATTGTTCGATCGAATACTTATATTCATACAGATACGAGGTCATGGGAGTATATTGATTTGCTGTCAAGTAAAAGGATTTATTGACATCGAAGGCCTCTCTGTTTCTATGGAGTCTCGTGTTTACGGTCTCGATCAAAACCACTTCACATAAGCCTCTATTATTGTTCAGTCTATAACTATCTCATCTTCAGTCTTGCCGAGTTCGCTCTTTCAGACACTTACTAATTTTTGGCACAGACTAACTAAACGAGAATTCAAAATTACCCCAAATCACTTACGATGGTCACCCTTGTCGCCGGGGCGGTTGCCGTAGGGATTGTTTCAGTATGTGCGATTCCCTTAGGCTGTTTCATATCTCGGAAAATGAAGAAAAAAAAAGGTGAGTTCGTTGAGACAATTCTTAAAAATTTTATCAAAGACGTCTATGAATTTTTTTGGATTGATAAACTCCTAAATATAGTGAAATTTCGTTGTTGCTTTTACGTGGAATTAAAATCGGAATAAATTTTGACTCTAACAAAACTTGTAAAGATTCTGCCGATTTATCTTCATCATTGAAATTCGGATATTATTCCTACGTGTCATTAAACCGGCTGATTTTTATCCGTCAGTTTTAACCGTGGAAATTATGGATGACGAAGAAAGAGAACCGAATCCTGATTTGGTACAAAACTCAGTGGAACTTGTAGACCAAACCGAATATCAAGTCGAGGAAATATCGGGCAGACCTTACAACGGGCGAGCCCCAAGATTCGAAATAAGGGTCTTAGTGTCGAACGGTGCAGCAAGATCGGCCGATATTCCGAGGAGTCAAGGATACATCACGGCGTCAGGAACCTCCCAGGAGTCGTCGTCCTCGCAGAGCGGAGTTTCTGCTCAGGCAATAGAAGCTAGAAGACTTTCATTGCATCATTTGGCGACTGGACCAGCGGCAGAACGTCAAAATCAAGCTAAAAGTACTTCTCTTCCGATAGCAGCGAGGATCAGCGAGTCTGCAGGGGATCAGGGATTACAAGATAGCGAGACAACTAGATTCGAAATCACGATATTTGGACCGTTTTCTAGAAGTGCGACGCAGTTTGGTGAGTTTAAAAACGACGTGCCAGAATCATCGACTCCAAGAGCTAAATCAAGTTCTACAGAAAACGGGAAAAATCGAGAAAATGATGTGCCGAGGTCTCGGTTCTGGAGACGAGCCTCATTCAATCTCAACGGGCCTCCAAAAATCTTTAAAACAACTCGAGACATTGAAGTTGTTAATCTCGAAATTACTCCTAGTGATGAATCGCACCAAACGAGTAATTTCGAAGCACAGTTGGCCACGGATGAAAACGAAGTAAAAAATTTTCGAAACCGAAAGTCGCGGCTGCGGAAAGCTGCAGGATCTTTGGACGAGAAAGGGCCAAATTGCGATAACGGAAGATGGGGATTGCCAGGTCGATTTTTTGAAACATTTCGCGAAACTACAAGTTTTGCAACACTTTAATGCGTCGGATTGACAAATTTTATTTATAATTAGGTATCCAGGTTTCATTCGTTGATATATCTCTGGCAGAAAATCAAAAAACTTGTGATACCGAAAGATGTGGGAATTGCCCGGTCAGTTTCATTAAAACTGTAAAAAAATCGCGAATTTTGCCTCTCCTTAATAGTAGGTCATTATCGATAAATTGTACTTTTATTATTAGGTATTCACGTTTGATTGGGTAATGGGATGCATGGGTAACGGCCGAATTAATATTCCCCGTTCATCTCATTATACCGATCAGTCGTGAAAGATGTCTTTATAGTTTCAATAATAAAAAAATCGCGACTTATGTATGTTACTCGATAATAATAATTATAGCTAAAGACTCGTATTTAAACGGAAATTTTTACTCGTTCTGGCCAGTGACGTAAATTATTTTGATTTTTGTTATTTTTTGTATTTATATTTAGATTTAAATCCACTTGATTTAACGATATTCTCATATCATTTAAACTACGATTAATAATTTATTACTTAATAACGATTATTGCGAATTATTTTTTAGTACCTCGATGGAATTCTCAAATTGTCCTATTACTATCCTAATTTATTACTAAACCTATTACAAATTAACAATTATTGCGATTTGGATATTTTTTTTTTATTAATATCTCAAAAGAATTCTAGTTATCCCATTATTATCTTAAATTTAATATTATAAGTGTATGTCAAAGTTCAAGACTTCTTTTAGGAGATAAAAATTCCAGCTCCTGTTGTACAATTAAACTATTGATAAAACTTTGTAGCAACTGCAGTTATTGTTAACTAAAACAAAATTTGATTACTCGTATTTAGAAAAATTTTGTATTTCTATTATTAAGTGTCGTATAAGTGATTGAATTGTATAAAATAATGATTGATGAAAAATTTGTAATAAAATTTCTATAATATAGATGTGTACAGCAATAAGTTATCGACATTCTAATCCTGAATACTTTCTGCAAAAGGTCTTATTCTTTTTATGCGTAAGATCGAAGCTCAGATTGTAAGAATGAAAAAAATATTTAAATAGAAATAACTAGATGTGGTTTACCTTCAAATTGTCCAGTGACGGAGTGCAATGAAACCGTCGCACGTAAAGAGTAAAAAAAAACAAAAAAAAAAAAATCAAATAAATATAATGATAATAAAATAAATGAAAGACCACATAAAGTGACATTCAGACTTGACGTTCGTCACGACACTGAGTAACTTTCTCACTTATTTTATTTTTTTTCGGTTTGGTTACCTTTGACGTAGACAGAAAGTATTTACACTTAAAAAAAACCGTAATTCTGGACGATCGTTAAATTTTTCATTATTTTCCTTATTTATCTTGCCAAGTTTAAACTTGAGTATATTTACCCTGGTACGCGATAACAACATTTAACTAAACGCGTTTCTGATTCATTGGATAAATTTGTTCTGCATTTATTCACGTATAAGACTATAATATAAACTCATAGTCAACGGTTTAATCTGCAAAATAAAATGCACAGTTATAACTAAAATATGTGCTATAACTATCTAAATAAAAAATTACGATGGTTTATCGTACGGATATTCATTCCAAAGAATACAATCGCGATTCCAACGAAGAAAACAAAAAACAAATATATATATACCAAAGACAATCCTTACATCCTCTCCAAAACTCGATTTCATTTAGTATAGTACAAGAAGGTGGCCCACTAGTTATAGGATTAGTAGAAAAAAAAAAAATTGAAATAAAAAAAGAGAAGAAAAAAATGATCTAGTTATACTATAGACAAGCGGATATCCCGGTCTATAAACAGATCTTGGATCCACGTCATCAAGGAAACGGTTCTATACGGGTACGGCAAAATTTAAGCATATCTTATAGATATAGGTATATGAGTGTGTGTGTGTATATATGATAGATACCGATCAGCTTGATCCCGTCAGTCAGTGGGACTTACGTCGGCTAATTAGTTTTTGCTAACTATAATCTGTTGGGCGTATCGCACATCGAAAATCTGACCAGCAGCTGACGGTCATACTGTGTTTATTAATACATTATAACGTATACACGGTCAATAACCAGCCCAGAAATAATCAATATCGACACAATTAATTGTATGTGGTTATGGTAGTTGTGTACTACGGTAAGGAGATTTTCAATTCGTTCGGCAAATTTTTAATCCGTTAATGGAAAAACCATAACGTGCATGATCGTGATACATATGAAAACACCAATTTCACGACTCAAGTTCACCTTGTATTGTCCCCGTATATATATATATATATATACGGAAATATATTATATTCTATAGCTGTACGGTTGCGGTTTTTTTTTTAATGTAAAACGTACACATATTATATATATCGGAAATTTTTAATTAATGTATTTCCTGGTATCGTTTATACGAAACCGGACGGGAATCCACTGATTCTTAAATTGCATTAAACTATTTCAACATGAAGAATTGCACTCTTTATATCGACCACACGAAAACCCCCTTGATCGGTAAAGTTTCACATTCGTTGCAATTCGCGGTTTTGATGTTGCAATTCTCGCCTCGGTGCATTCGTGATCTGGAGTTACGTAACTGTGTGCAGTCTGACGATCAATAAAATATCAAATTGTAAAACCGAATCGTTAATGATCCGAAAAATTGACCACGACAATTAACCATGATGAGATCTGTTAGTCAGAAATGCGTATATTATCAATTTTCATGACAACTTGTACCAATAAAATTGTTCTTTTATAAGCCGATGACGCCTGTTTCAAAAGTTTATTGTTCCGCGCGAAGGTTTCTAAAGTGTATAATATAGTCATACAGATACCTACACATAATATACGTCATACGTCATTCAAGAGCCAATATGTATTATAATTAACGTTGTAATTTGAATATTAAAAAGTAAAATCTTTCAGGTAAGAAGCGACCTTCGTTTACGCGGTCTGTTTAACTGAACCGCATTTATCTACACGCTTTCGATAACTATCCTCAATATCGTATAAGTTTTTAGACACTATTTAATTCGACCATCGTATATTATACCTATATAGAGTATAATATACACACATAGTCACGAGTAGACCGTATTCATTTCCTCGTGATCATTTTCTCGTTGCAAACATACATCGACCAGCCTTAACATTAATTACCCTAATGATAGGCCAGGAATAATATTTAGATGACTAACCGCAAAATACAAAAGTTACCGGGTAATCCTCCGGAGATTTAATTAAGCCGGTTGTCAGGGTCATCCATTTCCGTTTTACCTAGTTACCGAATTATTTTTTCCTACAAATTGACAGGCCCCTTTAAACTATACGAGCGAGTATGCAAAGCCGGTCCATATTCGGCGATTTTTATACACATATATAGGTATCCATTATGTATGTACAACATACATACGTGTGAGTAGGGTCATTGGCTGCAAACCACTTATTCCTCCGGGGAATTCACGACTCTCTAACTACGGGGAAGACCGGGTCGTTTTATAATTTATACTTTCAAATTGGCTTTGGACAGCTCCTGGGCTCTTCCAGTCTTAAGATGCAGGGAACACAAAGACGCCACTGCAGAGGGTATTCCTGTGCAGGGCTTAAGATCAAGGTAAGATTGCTAGTAATATCGGTTGCCAAGGTCGATATTCCAGTATGTAAGTAACGACGTATGTATTTGTACATAGATTGCCGTACACACATGTATACAACACTATTATACCCATAATTTTATGCCACTGCATCGCGTAGGTAGGCATGTATATCTACCGGAGAATTGAATTGTTTTTTTTATTAGTTGGGGATTCCTACGTCAAGCATAGGAATAATTTTGTGACCTAGCTAATTATCATACAGTCTTTACCTGTTCGATATTTGAGAAAAAAAAAAAAAACTTATTTCATCCGTCACTCGAACGGATCATCAATGACGTACGTACATACATACATAAATGTTACATCGGAGATCACCTTTCATTTTTCCTGTTGGATATCAGTTTCTGGGTATTTATTCTTCCATCAACGAACCCATCGCCATCATGTGGAGTGGAGTATCATACCTGGGATGCAATTAGTTGGAATGACCAAACCTACGTCGTAAAAAGTTTAATTACTATTAGTGTTTACAGATATAGGTATGGGTATAGGTACCTACCTCGTATACTAGCGCGGTATTAATTGTCGGATATAATTTTTTATTATTCATGATATTTAATAGGTTTTCTACAATAGCTTGTTCAGTTATTAAAATAATTCTTGTTTCAGGAATTTATGTAATTATAGATATATATACCGATCGATAGATCAACAGGCAACTGATTAACTCAATATTTATATACACGTATGTATCAATTCCAGATGTTTAAAGATCGTTTACCACGGCAAATAATAAAATAAAAATATAAAAACGACGTTTTTATTCATAAGTTAAATACTTATCTACATATCTTCTGTCCTTAAGGTGTCAGAATCGAGACTCGCATAGATACAACACAGATTGATTCATTACCCAAGCACCCACACTCCGGGTTTTGCCGTTTAATATGCACAACTTGGTTTGACAAACAAGATCTATTCCAGTATATAACAGCCAAGAGATTGATATGCTATTGCACGTTTAAAATCAATCTACGTACGACATGTGGCTATTTAATATTATCAATTTCTATAGGTGTCGTTTATCGTGTCCCAGATGCTATTAGAGCGAGAAAATTCTTATCTACATAATACCAACATAATTCTACCTATAACTATATTGAATAGATCAAACAGATATGATTTACGCGGTTTTATTTATCAAAAGTTTATGGATGTGGGATAGATCATGTTACAGATAATAATCGTCACAATTGGACAACTGCAAAGTATTTACGTAATTAAAATTCCACTTAGCCTTATCCATATGTATGTATGTATGTATGTATGTATGTATGTATGTATTAATCGACGCGTGTTTACAAGAAACTTGAATGATCGTGAGTAGAGAAGATGAAGAATTGAGAAAAAAAACGGTGAAGATTTTCTCTTTTTTTTTTCTTTAATCCACCGTAATACCAAAGTCTAATTAAGTATAAACACGCATCGATTAATTAAGACGATTTTATAAAATTCATACAATTTTTGCGATATTTTCGTATATCTCATCAGACCATAGTCAACACTTATTGCGATTTCAGCTGTGAAATATACTTCTACATGGTCGCGAAGCCCTTTTTCCATGGACGAATCGGTTTTAAGTCGTCCTTGGACCCTATGGAGGACTATTTAATCGACAGAGTGTAAATTACTAACGACAGCGTAATGGCAGTCGAAATTTATGGAGCAGCCTTGATATACGGACCTTAGAAACTTGATCGAAATTATTAATATCTTCGATATTTAAATTTTGGGCATTTAAAGGACCTCTAACGCCGCTTGCGGACAGTTTCTAATTTTTCATTATTTACAAGTGATACATGCATAATGAACTGGGTTTTTAAAAATCGTTTTAATTATCTATCGAACTTATTATTGTTAGACAATATCCGGTTCACCTCTCGTTTTAAGCGGTATACGATTTTTTTTTTTTTTTTTTTTCTCGATCATGATGAAGATAAGAAATAATTCCCGATTGATCCGTGCTCGGATTTGTTCAACCGATCTAAAGATTTGGGATCGTGTATTCAAACGACAGAATATTTTACGGTTGGGCGTGTTCACCGATTTGTATTACATGTTTAAGAGAAAAAAAAAGCAATCGATTTGGTCAATTATCAGGATCTCTGTGAACCGTGGAACCAAGAGAGTGAAATTCTACTCGATAATGCCGAATCGACTACGAGCTGGGCCTGTCCCTCGCCCTTGAACCTGGGAATAATTACGTGATCTTATTTCTCTGAATTAGTCATTTTGTTTGCATGTACTGGTTCCGAAAATTATCCGATCAATCGATGACCGTATTTTTGTGGTTTTAAAAATTTAAATGCTTATTAAAAAAAAAGCAAAAAAAAAAAAAAAATGAAATAAAAATTCACAGAATTTGCAAAACTGCACAACTCCTTATTTCCAAAGATTCGACATTTGATTAGACGGATCGTTTTCACCTTGCAAATTATTACTAATCCTTTCACCATCAAGGCGACACAATAAAATAGAGCACTAATAATGCGTCGCGTACGTTTCGCAACGAAGGATTTTCGTTCCGAGACTCCATTGATCTAAGTATATAAAAAAAAATCAAAAAAAAAAAAAAAAAAAAAAAAAAAAAAAAAACAGAAACTATATGCACGTCATGATATCAAATTGAAAACAGTCGTACGTGCGGATGGCTCAAGCACAATTTTTTCCTTGACATTAATTAATAGGTACGATCATAAACACGAATAAGGAGAAAGATCGTATTCGGAGAACTCTTCTGAGATGTTCAAATAAGATATCTTAGAATTTTCCTTTACAGTTGTTGATATTACGTAAGATTTTTTTTATCTTCAAGGAGGATTTCCGCACTTTCCTTGTAAGAATATTGACTCTGAACACTTTTTTCCTAGTTCTTTTTCTTCTTCTTCTTTTGATTCTTAGAAATAAGACCAAATTTACATTAACATATTACGCATGGTACAGTCAGTCAGATAAATTGTTTATGCAAATCGAAAAGATTTCTCGAGAAATTAATTCGTGCTACCTGCAACCTTAAAGAAGATTTTTAAATCACCTGTGCCTAAAAATGCAAGGTGATCATATACGCTCCTTGCCATTCGATAAAAACAGGTATTCAGTGACAATCATGTAGTGATTTTGGGCTAACTGCAGATTTATGGTGCCATCTTTAAAGGATAATTAATATAGGCGAGAACTGATGACTTAACGATATACGTTATCTGCGTCATTTGTTGAACAGATCGTTTTGAAAACTAGCTATCATGTTGTATATCCGTCATGTTACTAAGAGGAAAAAATTTATATACGTATGTATATCTAGTGATCCCTCAGACATCCTTATGCGAATACATAGTTAAAAAAAAAAACGCGGCTCATTAATCCACCGGTTCAGTAACGAAAACCAATTTAAATCTTGAGAATGGATTGAAAAACTTTTTCACAATATCACACATGGTTTATCTAGACTTGGCACAGGTAGATTTTAAGTATTAGATGATGACTGATCAGTTTTAAATTGACGAACAATTTTTTTCTTTTTTTGTGTTCTTCGGTCTTTTATTTTACCCTTTCGTATAAATAAAAAAGGAATAACGAACAAAAAAGAAAAAAAAAAGAAAAGGGAAGTAACATGGAGAAAAAAAAATCGCAAAAGATATTCTGAAATTCAAATTTGTATGCATTTCCGACAAGTGTGTAATAAATTTTGTTTAAAAATATCCCGTCTATGCATTAATATATCGTAAACGTTCGTTGCTCGCTGTGGGTGTGGACCGGTCTTGCCCAAATCGAGGGGTGGGAGGCTCGGCTCGTGATCATATCGAGTGACGAGTTCATCACAGAAGCCTTGAAGATCGGAGATCTAGATAGAAGCAAAGTATGTACATACATACTAGACGGAAACAACCGGCGGTATAATATGAGATACCCGTTCTCGAACGAAAAGATTAATCGTTCACCTTGATGTTAACGGAGCATTTCGAATTTTGGTACTTGAAATACCTATTTAAAAAAATACAAAGTTAAAAAAAAAAAAAAAAAAAAAAAAAAATAACAAAATGGCCATATAAGAACACGTTGAGTCTTCACATATCGTCCTACGTGGTACCTGCACGCGAATAATTAGTCTACCTACCAATTATTCAATTAAATAAAATTCCACATCTGTATGTAGATTTTTTTACATTTTTCTTCTTATTCGTTGTTATAAACCTACTTTAGAAATAAAACCGGAGATAGCTATACATAAGTATAGGTGCATGTCTGTAGTCGCAGCGATTGATCCTGAGTCGAAAGGAATAGTAAGTTCCGTTTGTCATATATTATGCGGTTATTAAAATTCGTTACGTTTAATTCCTCCAGGTACGATATAGAATATCGTGCAGGTTTTAGAACCTAGGTAATATCTACACTTGTTTTCCAATTAATTAGAATATCTAATTGGCTTAGTAATTTGCATTTCTTTGTCCCTTTGTCTTTACCTGATCTAAACAAGGTCGCCCAGCACATGTCCAACGCGTGTTATTATATCATAGCTAACCGATGTGATTTCTGAGTTCCTATAGTCTCGAGCCCTGACTGATCTTACTTCACCACAATTATCCAAACGTCGTCTGCATTCATCCGAAGATGATAAAAAATAAATAAAAAAAAATTCTACATTTATTTTTCTTCTTCTCTTTTCACGTTCTCTGCAGTCAGGCGAAGAGGAAGGATAAAAAACGAGTTAGTATAGCAAATGAAAAGGAATGTAGTTAAATTATGACGAATTCCATCCATGACAATGTAACCACAGAGTTTTATTTTATATCGCAATTACGTGTGAAGATACAAATCAAATCCCATCGCATATAAGGATAAAATTATTAAAAGCGTCATTAGATTTCTGATCATTTAATATGTAGGTATAAGTATACTGGAGAATATCTCCCGCTACTCCAATTACCGTGCTACGAGCTACTGTTTATCCATTATTCATCGATAAAATGTTAATTATTCAATTATTACCGCTGCTAGACACGCACACCCCCGGCTAGCTAGTTCTCGCCCTTGAATAGGTGACTTCTTATGCTTCCGCCTCCACTGTATAAAGTAAAAGTGGGAGTAACCGTCTGATCAGAACCATTAAACGATTTAATCGTCATCGCAATTTAAAATACGATTTAACTATGACGTGTCCAATTTCTGTTACACGATTGGCGATAAATCTTTTAAACAATAGGTATGTACGTACATACGTAGACATTTTAACATGCGCATTATAGGTATATGGCATAAATATTTGCACAGCGAAACGTGGCGTTCGTTTCTATGCAGGATTGATACGAAATATCCGGGAGATGGGAAGACTACCTTTCATATCCAACAAAACTTCAACCGAGCACGCGGCAAAGATCTGCAATACAATTCCTAGGATCAAATACCTTTAGCAGATGCTTTTTCAGGATCTCAAAGCCATTTGTAAAATTAGTTTCAATTTTTCTATACATTATACGTATATCGACCAATATCAGTATAAAAATTAGTACATGCTTACGATGTGAAGGTTAGAAGCTAGAAATGTCCCGAAACGGTTATGAAGGCAACTGACACACTAAATTCTATTTTTTTTTTTTTTGTTTTTCAATCATTTTTTACTCGCAATTTTTTTTTTTTCAGCACCGATCAACAATAATTGGTTAGATAATTTAGTCTCTGTATGATTTTAGCATCATTCAAGCCTCTAATTTATTTTTACCATATATCCATCCGTTCAATCGTTGGATTTGAATCCGTTCTACTAACATTAAGTCGAAATGTATATACATGCGTGTGTTTTTTTTTATTTATTTTTTATTTCTTTAGGATACGGGCAAATAATAAATTAACATAAGTCGATAATTCCCAGTGTCTTCTAGCACGGATTCAAATGTACTAGGAAGTTATCGGATAGTCTTTGTCATATTTTGGTTAGGTGAAAGGCCGGGATCTATATATATATATATACATATATTAACGTTTGACGTAAAACCATATCAAATATACTGTGCAAAGCTGTGATTATCGATTATAATCAGCTGGTTGCGCAACGCATGTGTGTATATATATATATATATATGTGTGTGTGTGTGTGTGTGTGTGTGTGTGTACGTAATATTTTTTTTTATACATAATCAAATACATCGGATGCAAATTTATGTCAATCCGCAAGCTCGGAATATGGACCTGCGCGTCAGTTGCTGTGGAATCGGTGCAAAACTCGCCGAGTTATCACATCCACTATTCTTTTTTGTATTAATTTTTTTTTTTACTTAGTATTTCTAATCAGCGTGGGTGTGGCTCGTATGTAAATAGGAAAAAAAAAAATCGCTGTACAAAGTGGAATCACTAATATAATATATACGAGTTAAAGATACTAAATTTCTGTATCCTTTATGAGTAATCAGCATCGATCATTTATGATTCACAATTCGTTAGGGTTTGTCCATTAATCGATTATTTCTCCCGATCAAAGATCGGCTACATTGTGTATATGGAAAGATTGATGCCGATAATTTTTTTGTTACAATTGTTATTTGCTAATTCTATGATAACAAGAACTGCGAATTCCTTAAACTACATGAAGTGTGACATAGAAACATGCGTTAATTGTACCTACACTGCAACAGGATCGTTTTTACTATTAGCAATTATACTTTAATAGCTCTGGTTAATTATCATTACATCGTATACAAGTTTTTTTTTTTTTTTTCTTTTACTTTCTGTTTTTTCCTTTTGCAAATAGTCTATCGAATATATCGATCAGTTTTCAAGATATTATATTTCATCTCGATGCCGCTGCTGCTGCGGCTACTGCGGTCGTATACATTCAACGAAACTAGATATCGAAATTTGAACAGTGTCAATGAACAGAAGTCACATCAAAAATTATTATTTCGGCATTTCACTGTATCATCACCCCATCGATGAATCATTTGCAACAATCTTGATCATGAATCGTAAGAAAACAAAAAAAAAATAAAAAAAATTATAAAAAAAAAAAAAAAAACGAAAAAACTAAAAAAAAATATCGATGGATAAAATAGTTCGTGAATTGTTTCGCCGATTTTTTTCGTCTTCCATCATCGAAGGCCACAGTATTAAATTTTGTTTGAGAAGGACTTCTCGGTTGATTAACCAAGTCTACCCACATCTTAAAGTTAGCTGCTAGATCAATTCTTGGTAATAAAATTTGTCTCACGGTCACGTTCACCCTTTGCTATTTATACAGATACCTATATAGTACACGGGGATCGGATTTATTAATCCATTTCGAAATTATGCGGTATTATACAAAAAAGAACAATAATTTTTCGGCAAATTTAAAACTAAACTCCTTACATATTTATTATATTACAAGCTTGGACCTAATTTATAAATAGATTACGTTCTTTTACGCGAGGCTATAATGGCCGACCATATACACTTGAGGAATATAGGACCAACTTACGGATGGATGGATGGACGTTCACATGTCTTAAATGACTTTGCGGTAGTGCGAGTCGTCAAGCATAATTATTTTATAAAAATTATTGCTAAATGAGGTTGACCCTAGCATAGTTCTTGGAATTAACAAGATTTCTTGTCGAAATTCCTTACCTCGTATAAGGATCATATCGACATCGATGACCCTGACGTAGATACATACGCAGATATGTATATATGTTTGAACGGTCATTTCTTTAGCGATTTTTTTTCACTTATTCAGATTATTATACGTATAGCTTCTCGTTATTACACGTCATTATGATATTAGACACCCCAACAAGTGGCTTCAATCACAAAGCAATTATTATTGGACTTAGGTATACGTTATACATACGTATGTACGTATACATACCTACGTACGTAAGTAATTGCAATTTGCAGTAGTAAGTACCATAAATTTACTACTAACATTCTCATAACTATAGGCTCATTGTGTGTTTAGATTTCCTTGTACCTACAGATATACGATATCTAATTATCATACGGTTTCGCTTCATTATAAACTCTCCAAGATTTCGTCAGCTTTGAAATATGCGATTCTGTACCTCAACCATACGTATGTACATATGTTACCGAGAATCCAAGTTTATCAATATGTTTATACATACATTAAATACAATATATTATATACGATAAAGGAAATTACCATTCCTGTTATAATTAGATATTTTGTTTATTGTATTACAGGTAAGCCAATTATATTAACTCGCTAATAAATAATCATTGCATAATAATATAATAAAAGCTGCATGGATTAGGTATATCGTCGGTAATCATTAACACAACAGATTCGCATCCAGTTTTCGACACATCCGACACGGTTCTTAACACCATCAGCTTTGTGAACAAAAGTATAAATACAACAAACTTTATTATAACCTATAGGAATATATTAATTTATTACTCAGTTTCACTAGGCCAGGGTCCGGTAAAACAGAGCATGACACTGTATACTTTGCGCAAGATTTATGAAACGGGGATGCAGTGCCATTTATTAATTACCAATATATAATAAATTTGTAGGTACTAATCAGATTTCAAACTTCATACATTTTCTAGCTATATACAATTATTCTTTGATTTTTCTTTCCCATACAGTTACTATAACCGTGTCGTAACGATTATTAATTAGATATATACGAGAAAGTTTTGCGATTTAATAACAATTCTGATGTAATACCTAATCCCTAATCTGTTCAGGTGAGTAAGTCCCAGTTAAAGAAAGTGATGATTCGTTGGAGAAATGAGTAAATCTTTAATAACTATTGTCTTCGAACTCATAGTATGTGGCATACATCTGAGAATTAATTAATACAAAATCATAGCGTGATGGCGATTAAGATTATCATTAATTAATCACAATATTAATATACAATGTATCCAGGTTTTAGCATGGAGGGATTTTCATACCTGGTAAAATTGATCTGGGTTATTATATTATTATTATTATTATTTTATCTTATTTAAAAAGTTTCCATGTAGTTTTTTTATTATTATTATTATTATTTTGTTTTTTCATTAATTTTGTCTAACAGCTCACGGTAACAACGTTGGACTAGCAGCTGATCACATATTTGTAATCATTACCGGAAAGTGCTTGAAGAAATTTCTCCTCAAGGATTCCGACGGTGATGTCAAGTCCTGAGGTCAAGTACACGATGAAAATACAAAAATTAGAAATTTTAAGCATCCATATACCTACGTTCTAAGATACTTGCTCGGAGCGATTGAATCTGAGTAATTATTGGTTAGCATGTTTAGTTAATTATGTGTTTTTATGGTCGGAGCTACGCTGTCTGAATAATTCCGCACGGTATCAAGATGGAAAGAAAGTGGACACGTAAAATATTCCATTTTATAAATTGTGAATTTGCGAGCCGGGTTATATTATGCAATGAATATTTAAGGTGATGGTTAACGTTTTCCTTCTTTCACCACGTGCGTCAGAACCTCACCGAACGGTTAATTAATGAGAATTTTTTTATCCGGTTTTGCCCAGAGCCGTGATCTGTTACTACATGTACTACATACCTATATACCTGTAGCTGGGGAGGTCCTTTATTGGCATCTCTTGCAAAAAAAAAAAAGATAAAAATCTTGTCGTAAGTCAGCTGACTTCTTAGTGATTCCTGAAAGAACTTTTACATCTCAATATTGCGTTGGTTTGAACTTCTTAGAATAAAAAGAAGGAGGTAAATAAATAAATGAATAAATATATTATGTATTTTTGTTGAATATACATATATATATATATTTCGTTCTTGTATTTATTCAGAAATATTGTAAAACAACTTTGTCACGTTTCGTATTAAATCGAATTCATTCGAGTGAGAAAATGGCCCGATATATTCGAGGCCGATGCAACGGGCCAGTTGGTTTTTCTTTTTCTTTCTTTTTTATGTCACGTTCCGGAACAACTGGGTGGTAACGCACCCGGATATATATCCAAAAAGTCGGCTACAAAAGTCTATATAAAGGTACTGACTAAGATTTAACAAGAATTATACAGTGTTAACTACGGTCAGTCTAAGATTATACGCAATACCAAAGTACCTACATTAGATATTAGATTTTCAAGAATTTTCGCTCCACAGGACTACCGGGACTCGGGGTCGTTGACGAGGCGTAACTGTGTCTTAACAAAGTTCATTAATTAGTACTAAATTTACCTGTATCACGTATCATTCTACGTATGTACTACATCTATGTGCATACAAACAAAGAGTCAATTGCCGGTTTAACTACGAGTGTTCGACCATGCGTCGCAATTAATTACAAGACTGAGATTTTACTGTAATTACAGATCCAATCTAGGATTGCAACAATTCAAATGAATTATGTTATGCCTATATTCCATTTAACTGTAAACCTGCATACATGAAATTTTTTAACGATGATTTAATAAAATGAAAGAAAAAAAAAAAACTGAAAAAGTTTCTTTCTTTCGTGAATCTTTGTACTTTCTTATAATCAGCCTTTTTTTTTTTTTTTCAAACATATATATCTGAATAAAAATCACAGGTTTCTTCGGAAAGGTGTGATACCTATATACATATTAAAAATATCATAGATTAATTTTTACAACTCTGTACAAGAGATGAAAGAAATTTTGAATTCAATTCTTATCCAATTTGCATAATATTCTGTATAATAATGGAATCGCAGGTTTCTTATGAAAGGTGCGATATTTCAATAGGATTCTTCAATCTCGTACAATTAGTAATGATGATTTAATAGCCATAATTTTACCACTTACCAGAAGTCGAAAGCGCATCTTATTCGCCACTTTGTCCTCTTTTACGTAAGAAAATTATATACCTACTGCAGATTGGTTCCATTAGCAAATTGAACGTGAATAACTAGGCTCTTCATTTACTGGAATACCTTATAGTAGCAAGTAAATCCAAAGAAGGAAAGATTTAACGTGACGTCAATGAAGACAATATCGTCAACAGTTGTTTCTGTGGCATTTGAGTGAAGAGACGGGTATAAGGGCAAAGCCCCGAGCTATATTTCTTCGTATAATAATCGCTTTATTTTCCTCAAAGAAACTTGCTATGACGTTTTCTCATTATTCCAAGTAAGTTTTCGTCACCGCATGTATTATAAAAAATTTACAAAAAAATTAAACAATTTGAGTGCAAGAAAGAAAAAAAAAATTTACAAGTCGGTTCGGTTTGTGGAAAACTGCGTGAGAATTGTTATATTCATCTTTTAGTGAATCCCCGCGATTTTTATCATTTTTTGATATCCGTATTATCGCATCAGCTGTAATTAGGGCTCGATTATCTCGCTGAATAATTCCAATAAGAATAATATCTGACCGTGTGGTTGGAAGCCAACGTTCATGTACACGTTCAATAAAAACTATACGTATATAAAAGCATTGACCTCAATTGACTAGCGTGAAGTAATGTTAACAACAACTATAGGTATACAAAGACAATAAAAAAAAAAATCTTACGAAAAAAAACAAGGAAGTAGAAAAAAAGAAAAAAGTTCAATTAATTATTTCTTACATAATTTTTGGTAATAATCAGAAAATTGAAGAGTTAATAATCAGTGCGAACTATGTGCTTGAGGGATGAATTTATCGACGATCGTTAATTCTATCGCGAGTAATTTAGGATGAGGAAAGGGGTCCCTGCAGGACATGGTAATTATTAAAAATCCTTCCGGCTGATTGACCGAGTGTTCTTCCCGTCATCAACACGCTTATCCGAAAGCTCGACAGCGCCATTAACCACGCGGCAAAATTCTGTTCAAACAATAGAATTTCGCATTCAGGTAGGTATAAGGTAAATCGGTATGTAGTCAGTCGCCGAAAACTGGAACACTGAAACAGTGAAAGACCGGAATACTACAACGCGCACTGCTCCCGGACACGGGGTCGTCATCTTCATAAGATAGAAACAACAACGGAGCTTGTCATTCGCGGTTATCATGATTCGACACGGAATACCAGTTTTTTACGGCAATTTTCATTGATTTTTACCATCATTCTCACTATATCGCTTATTGAATAAACGAGACGCGGTCTAACAAGACCCGTTTACGATTGTCCAAGATTGTTCGATCTTGTCTTCGATCTTAATTAATTGAATACCAATTTTTGTACACGGTAAAGTAATCAACTGCAAATTTGTATCTCGATTTTTGAATCAACTGTCTGACCCGACTGCGATTCGTGGTTTTTAATTACGTGTCACATGAATGCAGTCCGTCATGAGATAGAAAGTAAAGCGGATACGTATTATGTGAACTTGAAGGTATAATTATAAGGACTGAATAGGGAAAGTTACAATTTTATTTAAAACTTGATTTTACTCTTATTTATCGATTTTTAGAAATTCTCATAAAATCTGATTGAAATTAATGACTCACAAATTATCACTTTATTAATAAATTGGATATTACAAATATGTTACTGTTATGAAATTCTGAAAGTTCCTTCCAACTTATAGATATCACATATCGTGAGTCCATAACGATTAAATTTTCGAAGAATTTTCACAGTTACGAAAGGCGGAAGCTGCGGGTTTTGCAATTGTAACTAATAATACAGAACAAGAAAATCAGGCCAAGATGAGAAAGGTCAGTTGTATTATATCCGTCATAAAGAAAAATCGGTTTTCCAGTCCAGCTGTTACATATGTAAACTAATAATTTAGCGCCTGATTAAATGCGTGATAAAAACTACTTGCTTAAAGTCTGTCACTAATTAACAACATGAATCAAGCGGACGGTTTTAATCGATCACACTTTATACTAAAAATATTTATATTTCAAAGCTAAACAAAATGTATATACGATTACGTGTCATGATCATACAGAGATTTACTGCATCTACTATATGGATGTGAATGGAGTCTGACCGAATGATCTCATATCATATAAGTGAAACGGAACTGGTATCAGGGATATCAACTATGAATCGATCAATTATATTGTTCATACAATTGAACAGATTTTATAATTATTTTTTTTAATTACTGCCGTACTTATAATTATCTGTAATTTAAATTAGCGTGGAAAATAACGTAAGACAATTTTTTTTTTTTTTTTTTCTTTTTTGTTTTCGTTTCGCAGGGAATGTTTATTGTTCATTGATTTATTCAATTACGATTACAATTAGTATACAAGGCGGTATAATTCTACAGTAGTTTTACCTCTTTCATACTTTTTTTTTTTCTTTTTTTTTAATTGTTATAATTACTTTACCAGTAACGATGCATATACATACACGTTACCTAATTCATCATTACGAGGAACAATAGTTTACGCGAATCTCCGGTTCTGATTACTTATACTTATATACAGCTAAATCGAACCAATGCATAATTGGTAACAACTAATTAGAATAGTTTTTATATCGCTATTCGTTATAGTCAATGATTCATCCGTATTTAACCACAAATCAAAAAGTCATTCTTATGTTTCAGCTAATTGTTACGGGATAATTAACGTTTCTGAGTCTGTATGATCACCGTTCAGATCGGCTCATTCAAGGTTCAATTAATTAATCGATCGTTTTACGTAGAAGAAATAAATCGGTCGGACATATCTATTGCTTATTTTCAGTTGCTTATTTAATATCGATAATTTTATGCTATCAGCAAAAGATTGAGCTTATTCTCTACATATACTTATATCGAAATAACGGGTTAAGATAAAGAGTAAAAAAAAAAAAAAAAACAGAAAAAAACTACATAATCTCGGGTAATAAAATGTCGCGGTTGATATTATTGTCGCTTGGTTTACCTCGAAGATCGGCAATTCCCTCCGGTGTTAGCGGTGTCGACCTTTGTTTGAGATATGATATTTCCGTGATCGTTCTAGTAGCAATTAATATCATAAAATCACGGGAGCACGCAACGCCGGATTAAGATCACGAAGCGCCCTAGACCCATAAAAGTATATGAGCGCCTGCACTATACCTACCAGGAATATATTTTTACAATTCTTTGGAAATTTTAAAGTAGATAAAAGACAACTAAAATATCATCTTGATCGCGAAGGTAATCACTCGTTGTAAACCGACTTTTGCCTACCTAATTCATTACAGAAAAAGTATATTTGATAATCATACAATATGACAAAATATTTTTTATCGAGGTCCCACTTAAAATACAGATAAGATTTTTATACACTATATATAGGGTATTTCTGCATTTCAACTTGACGTGCCCACAGACTTTGAGAATTTTAATCTCGCTCATTTTTTTTTTTTTTTTTTTTTTTTTTTTTTTTTTACATACATGTAGTATTGAAAGATGTAACTTCTCGATTATTTTCATAGTTTCGAAGTTTTCGTTGACCAGAAGTTTTTGAACGTTGAAATCTGTCAGTCAGTCATTTCTAACAAAATTCTTTATAAAATTCGGAAATCTATTTCGAAAGTTCGGTTCTGTATCCGTACTTATTTAATATAGTCGGAGCCAACAGTGGCAAAAAAACAGGTTTATTTAAATATTATCAGCAAGTTTCGTCTGCTGATAATATTAACAGCCACGAAAATGACACGTGTGTATCCCGATTTCATAATCGACAACTAACTAAGTAGAAAGATAAAAATCCTAATTAACAAGAAAGATACAAACCCTAACATTGACGACCCTTGAACCTTGATAAGTGCCAATGCCAACCATTTGAAGCTGATATTATATGGGCCAGGAAAAACAATATCCCACAATCAATTCGGATTGTGTAATGTCAAAGTTTATGCAATAAAGTATGTTCAAAGTATACAAGCGATTGGGTGGCGGTGTTATTGAACTGCCTTTTACGAATTAGACCGAATACTCATATCACATATGGACAAAGTATCAAGTCCACGTCTACCCTGCTCTAGGGCAACCAGAGGATTTTACTTCATGATATACCTGTCAAGGTAAGAACGAAATTGCAACGTAGAACCCATTGCCATCCCATAATTTCGTTAATTTACTAGGAATGAGGATAAAGGATTGAACCAATTTTTAGGGATTTTTCGAAACCTTTTAACCCGGTACAAGTTCGATGATATTGCTATTGAAAATGTGGAATCGTATTTTCGCGATCATGAGCTTTGTTCCGAATGAAATGGATATTTGTACGTGAAAGTATGGGAAAATCCTTTCGAGCATATGTGTTGAATAATTTCATTTTTTACGTTCTACTGCGACAGAATGCTATAATTCGAAAATAGAAATTAGTGAAAATCAATCATTTTTAAAATAATTAACGGGTAGCTTTGTGAAATTTTTACTTTCGACTTTGACAAGTGCTTAAAACATGTTTCTTGGGACCCCCGAAGACACCATAATATTAGCATAAGATTAAAAAAATCTGGCCCACAAAAAGTGGCCCACTTCAAATTGTCAAAGTCTGGAGGCACGTCGAGTTATGGTGGAGTTGATATCTCCATGTAAATAAAAATAGACAAGAGCTTTTACGTCATGAAGTTTGGCTGTAAGAAATTCAAGATGTGGAAAGAATCAATTTGTTAGTGAAAGTTCACATACTCTCAAAAAAAAAAAAATAAGAAATAAAAAAAAAAATGAATTACTAAATTATTGCAAATAGCTCTGCCGCTCTAGGCCCGGGCCTATAATAAGTGGACCCATTGGTTAATCCGGCGTTGGCGCGCACGTCATCGCCTTGCTTTGACGGGTAATAAAGTTCTGCGATATTTGAAAAGTCAGAAAGTAAGGTCAACCGTTCTGTGCTTACAGAGCCGGACTGGATTGTCCGAGCTGAGCAGCAGCCAGAGGAATTCATAATAAGTTGTCAAACTTGTGATACGTCAATCGTTGAACCGTAATACGTTGCTCTGATGGTTTATTCGTGGAATTATTAATTAGGGAATTTGATTGAGTAATTAAACCCATTTTTCATCTTTAAGAAAGAAAAAGAAGACATGATTCTTATATCTGGATCGTAATTTTATTTTATAGAACAAAGCAAAGCAAGTATGGGAATATAAGCAGGAGCCGGAAGTGTGATTTTTGATACCTTGCCCCGACGTGCGTCTGTGTAAAAAAGGAAAAAGGAAGAAAGAAAATAATGAAAAAAAAAAAAAAAAATGAAATAAAGCAGTCGCAGATTGAGATAAGGCAATGAATCGTGGCGGCGGAATTTCCTTCATATTGTCGTGGCATGACGTGAAGCAAGTGCCGGTCAGTCTCGGCTCTTGCTGGACTGGAAGTGGCTCGACTAAAAGACCTTGGTACTTGAAAGGATACAGATCTGTTCTCCAGACCCCCAGCCAACGTCCTTAGAGTCTATTTTGCCACGATTTGGCTAACAAGCCGCAATTACATCTCCATACATATACCGGAAGAATCTGACAATTATATAAATTAAAAGCGATAATCGTCACCTCATATAATATTAGTGTATTTATCAAGGACACATCTTAAGCTATTTATTAAAAAATATAAAATACCAAATAAACAAATCTGACCGGAAATACTAACCCCAATACGTATTCAGTCCTCCTCCTCCTCCTCCTCCTCCTCCTTCTTCTTCTTCTTCTTCTGCTTCTTCTTCTTCTTCTTTTACTGAAGTTAAAAAGAAACAGCTTCTTTATTATACTGGTTTATAGAATTTGTCGCTAATAAGTTATTATCCCCGCCAAATATTCATGGGGCAGGTCAAGATCATCGGTGTGGAAATATATTGTTGTAGTTATACCACGTCAGAGATTCTCCGGCCATTGAATGTTTTAAGAAAAATATGATACTAAACAATAAATAATACAATCGAGCCTTGCTGAATCCTAGATTAATCGTTTCTGTACTTTATTTTAATAAATTTTTGGAAATGAATTTAACGGAAGATCCACGATCGCAATGAACATAATTTTATTTTTGGGGGATCAATTATTTTATATCATTACAATATATCTCCAAGGGGAAAAGTATATAATATGTATATATATATATATGTATAATATAATATGATATAGTTTTGCCCCTGAAATATTATTTGTTCGATTGTTCTCACGGGCGTGAACAAAGAATAAGAAAATAAAACAACAATCTGTGTCACGGTGACCTCAGTGTGATTAGTCATATCTATAGCAAAATACGGTAATTGAATTAAAGGAACAGTAATTGACGTCGGAGTCCGAAGGTGTTGCATTAAACGATCATTTTTATTGAAATGCATACTCGAATAAACCAACATCTTGTAATTACAGCGATGATAATTCCGTGATGAAAACGGATTTTCATGGAAAAATTTCATACCATGAATCTGGTGCAACCGAGCAATCATATGAAATCTTGGAAACGACAAGAAACGCCTTAGGCATGGTAATGTAACGTTGCTTTACATATACATACATGGATAAACAAAGCGTAGGTTTATTAATTATTTGAAAACAATTCATCGAATTTCGCCGATCGGCGAAAAGAAGTTTTTTTTTTTTTTTTTGTTTTTCCGGCTCCTAGATTATCAGAACTACCACCAATATGCAAGAAATTATTACTATCAATTTTGTGTTGACGTTATTCGATCGATTTAAATAAACATTCGTATAAATAATATTGAGAAACTCCAAGGCTGTATAATAGGTGTGTGGTTTTTTAGCACTTTGTTGATAGTATTTGACAACGATATTGATGATCACGGAAATTTATTCATCTTATTTACTCTTGATTATTCTCGCTAATTAATGCACACAGTCGTACAGTTTCACAATCCGTCAATTCGGACCTAAGGAGTAAATTGATATTTGATTAGTATCACAAGTCGCCGTTAATATCGTATAGATATATGAAAAATCGTTATTTGTGTTAACAACTTACCGGAAATATAAATCGTCAAAATTTATCAACATTATGATTATTACCGATCTGTGGAAAATCAAAGACCTTAGTAACAGCTGGTAATTTTTTATTCCCCAAAAATGAAACTGCCGCTGGAAGAGTACTGAAATCAATCGATAGGTCTGAAATGCACGAAAGTCATCATAAACTTTAGAATTTCAAATCGGGGACATAAAAATCAGGAATAAATAAATTACGGAACGTCATGTATTTCGGAATGTGCCTGAGATGAATAAAAAGGAAAAAAAAAAAAAAAAAAAATTTTTTTTATCATTAAATAAATAATTGAAACCTAATGCAACTTTTGACCATGAAAGCGCGCTAAATTTCTTCGAATCCTGCGCAGTAGGTATACCTGGGACAGAATTACTTTTCCGGTATTTCTTCGAAAAGTGTAATACGTTAAAAAAAAATCAATTGCCACTCATAAGTTCTTTCTTATAGCGATTTATGGTATGGAATAATTATTAACTTGTTATATTTAAAAAGAGATTCGTAGAAACACCTGCGGCGGTGTCCCCGCCGTTGCTGCATCAAAGTCCTCAGCGTAAAACGACTCGGTTTTGTGAGTCACATCGCGGGTGTTTGATACCTCACGGGATCTCCCGAGTCTTGACCAATGAGCATCGTTATTCGTAAAACGCGCCGTCGCAAGTCGGGTTACGAAATGCGGGAGCACCGCATGTCGGCGTCGCGGCGCCGCGGGGCCGTCGGGCACGGACACCCGAAACCCTGGTGGGGGGCACCCCTGACCCCAGGAGTCGCGGTGAAGGGAGGCAACGTTTATATGCTGCGGCGAACCGCCCCAACCGCACATTCGCTCGTTCGCTTCATTCGAAGGCAAGCTCGTAACGCTCGAGATTTCCTAAACCGTGCGGAGTATTTTGAACTTATAGTAACAAGAAATAAATAAATAAATAAATAAATAATAACAATAATAAAAATCTACGACAGACAAGCATCAGTCACTGTTTGTGGTCGTAATACATAAGTTCTTAGACAAAAACCGCGAATTAAATCTTATAAACAGATTTAAGAAATCTCTCGAGCCCAATTTTTTTACAAAATCGGCAGTGAATCTGAGATAAAGTTGACGAATCAGGCTGATTTAAAGTTGCTGAAGTTTTGCATCGAAGTTTTTCCAATTCTTTTTTCATCTAAAGTCTCTGTCTTATAATTCGTGACACCGTTCATTTACCTACTTTGCTGTGGAACAAGAATAAATAAAAAACAAAAATATCTCAAATTTTCAAATTTTATTATTCTCAAACAACAAGAAGTTTCAACAAAAGTCATGATGGCCGTCGCCGCTGCACAAAAAAACCGTGAAATGTTCGCCATCAAGAAATCCTACAGCATTGAGGTACGTACTGCCCTAAATCTTTTGCCTCCAAAAGCTCCACAAATGATGGATCTTAGAGTTTCGATAATCGAACCGTAAAACTTGTAGAATCTTATCAGTGCTTGCTTATTAAAAAAAAAAAAATAGAAAATAAAATTGACCGTCTCATGATCGTGTAATGTTTTTCGTCATTGAATTACCGAGTTGGCTAGGTCAGGATCAAGCTAGCTGAGTGTTAAAAAATACGCGATGTAGTTGAAAAGACGCGTCAGAGTGTGGGACAAAAATAGGAGACAAGAAAAAACACACAAAAAAAAAAAAAAAAAAAAAACAGAAAGAAGAAAAAGAGTAGAAAATGAAAAATGCATTTGAACTTGAGTTTTGAAAAAAATGTTTATTTATTGGGATATTTTATCTCGTCGATATGTTAAATATGTTACCGGTTGTCTGTCCCGTTCGAGGTGGGATAGGACAAGGTTGAGTGAATAATTGACTAAAAGGCTAATTTTATTACCAACGATAAATATTCATTTGCCAATGGAGAATCCTAGGTCGTTGAGAATCGGTTGAATTGGGTCTCGCGATAATTATTTATAGCAAGCTGATCGTGCTTCTGATTACTACTTATATGCCTATATGTACGAGTATATATATATATATATATACTTATATCTATATGATATTTTTTTTTGTACATCTTTTTGTGACTTTGATAAGAATCGCTATACTAGTCTACAAGTTGTTATTAAATGTTTTTGCCGTTCGATACGCGGAACAATATTTACGTTCATACCGATCTCGTGTACATGCCAATATAATTGCTTCACCGTGATGCAACTATTTTAATATAACATTCTGCAGAATCCCCACCTCAAACCTTCGGTGGTCGAATCAAGTTCAAAAAATTCAAGGCAATGTTACTAAAATCGTCTATTTTACGAACCGATCTGATCGCGTCTTCGCGTGTCCTTGCGAAAGGTTCCGAAGCTTGATATAACGTAAAGGTGAAGGTGATTTCAGATTATTGTAATACCGCGTATAGCTGGCTGACTTATAGGATCTAATTATCGATTGAGAAATCGATCGGCCTTGTCGGCATGATAATTATTAATGTGTTATAATTATTACCGCGAAGTGATTGTAACGGAGAGTCACAACTACGGAGACCCTGAACATTTGAACACCGTTATCCTGTCGGAGGCTCGCCATTTATGCCTTTATTTGCTCTCCATCATGTGGTACCGTCTTATTCGTTGCATATATTCATAATAATTTATGCAAACTAACCATTAGAAAAAGATCGATCGATCTGCAGCAGATAAATATTTTTCATTATTTCCTTGGTATGAAGCAAATGCAGTATAATGTATCGGGGAATCGTTAGCCACGTAACCGATCGGGATCTTTAATTGAGATAAATTACTACGTCAACTCTTGCCGTATGATTAGAGAGAATTTTTATTACAGAAACTCGATTTTTTATTTGCGCGGTAATCCTTATTCATTGTTTAAGTATAATCGAGTAAAGACGCGTTTGGCTCACGGAAAGACTTGCAAAAAATAAAAGGAACGAGATATGAGCAGGTATAAACGATCGTCGGGTTACTCGGCTGCGATGTGCAGTCGCTGACTCGAGAAAAGAATAAAAAAAGAGAGAAAGAGAGAGAAAGAACAAAAAAGAAAATAAAGAATTGTGATAACAAAAATGAAACCAAACCGGACTCTTCTCAACCTGGCCGATCATACGCAGGCGAGATTACTGAGGGGTTGCTCAAGGTCTTAGACGGCATTCCTGTGGTCAACGTTCGACGCGTTTCCTCGTATTACTTTTTGGTTTTTATTTTATTTTTATTTATTGTATTCTCCGTTTTTTGCATTCAGAGAGAGAGAGAGAGAGAGAGAGAGAACGCGATTTTATTTTCTTCAATTATTGAAACGCGTATAACTGCAGCCAACTCTATGCCAGGCAGGTGCAGTCAGATAATGAAAAGGGATTTAGTTCACGGTTGGAGATAACCTGGGAATTACGCAATTGCGGAGTATAGTAAAGCCACTCATCGGACAACCATTCGTCCGCGAAGTACTTGGCCCAGTTTACGTACGCGTTAAAGAATTGCTAAACATTACCTCGACGAATCCGTGCCAACCACTTCTCTGGAAAGACAACGGACGTGTTTTCAGCTACGCGACGACGTCACTAATATCTTCATTTTTCTTTATTCCAAAAAACAAAGAACAAAAAAAAAAAAAAAAAAGTAAACGAAAAGAGCCTCGACCTGTAGTCCCGGCGTTTTGGTAACGGGACGTAAGCATAATATCACGCGGAACAGTGTTTTTCAAGCTTTTTAACCTCCCAACATCACTGCAGCATTAGCCCTGCAGCGGTCTATCAAAGTTTATCCTTCGCTCCAGGTTTTCTCTTACGTTTCTAACCGACGTACATACATACATACGTACATATATACCTACCGCTTTGCTTTGTGCTTCTTCAAAGTATATTAGTTCATTTCCGATCCTTCAACGCCAGACTATGTCCTCAAAGAGCAAAGTTCCTCAAGTTTTCTTTAACTTTCGTATGAATTACCTCGGGCAGGAAGCTTTCGGACTTGTTCTAACCGTATAGCCGTAGATACCTAATGATCTGCCGAATGAACCCTCAAGGAATCGGAAGTCCCATACCTTAACGGTTACCGATTTCGACTCGTAATTGTTCCGAGCCAATGATAATCCGGATTTGGCTAAACTATCTTATCCGTAAAGTCGTACGCTTTCAGAAACCACAATTGATAACCGAGAAAATCTTCGCTGAATACTTTAGGCTACTATACTGCGTTTAGTAAGTTTAACGCACCTTCTTAATGGTCAATTTTTAATTTTATTTCAGAATGGTTATCCAGCACGTCGTCGTTCCCTCGTGGACGATGCTAGATTCGAGACTTTAGTTGTGAAGCAAACGAAGCAGTGTGTGCTTGAAGAGGCTCGTCAACGAGCCAATGGTAAGTAAAAATTTTTGCATGACGAAATTGTTCACTCTTGTTGTCGCATGTTCAATTTTTTCCATTGTTCTATTGGAGTGTTGGAAGACTAAGAAGCATACTTCAAATTTATTCTGTGGTAAATTATTTTATAATTTTGCACGTTCGTTGTCGCATGATACGTATTTGTTCGTTGAATAGATTCAAGCGCAGATCAGGCAATCGTTTGCTCTCAGGAGCAACAGCCACAAGACGAGCAGTACAACGATGCTTCGTCAAGCGACGATGAACAGGTGGAGACATTGACCTGTGCCGCCCAGGAAGAAGGTAAATTAAATTTTTTATTTTTATTTTTTTCTATGCATCTACGTGTTTGTCGTAAATTGATTCCTCTTAATGAATCACGTATGATATTTTATTATCCATTTATTTGGCATGAAACGCATGTGTGTGTTAAACGTATCCCTCGTTTCTATGACTTACAGAGGCCAAGGCTGAAGCTTCCTCGTCGGATAGCGAAGGAAAACCCGGTGACGACGGTAAGTGGTCCTAATTTTTATATAACGAGTACCGCGGGTTACCAGCTACCTTCGTACTTACCTTTAGTTGCACTCAATTCTGAGCTGGTATCCCCCTCGTCGAGATTATTACTTTAAAAAATTCCATTGAGCTGAGAAAAGTTGAGGTTGAGGAGGTGGCAGGAGCTAGGAAAGGCGAAAGGAAATGGAGGGTGAAACAACCCCATTGTCGCCATACGGGCGAGTGCCCGGCACTTCACTGAATTACTGCCGCCTTAGAAGCCGTCATGCATTTAGATTCCCGCCTCGGCAAAGGAACTCTGATATTTCTATATCTATATATCTCGTCTGTTACATACATATATACATCTTCGAATCAACCTCAAACCCCATAGTCGACCGAGTAATGGTCAAATCATTCTTTTTCTTGAGCGGTCGTAGCTTTCGAGCTTAAGCGGTCGACACGGCTTTCGACTCGAGTAAATGGATTCGAAATAGCGAGTTTATTCCTCTCTCTCTTTTATAACGTAACGAGACAAGGCTTATGTCTGAATGAAAAAAAAAAAAAAATCTCAATTTTTCATCCTCTTTAACTTGATTTGAATTATTTATTCATACAGACTCTGGACTGACGGAGGAGGAGGTCGTCCTTGCTAAGACAATTGCGGAGACCCCAGAAGGAGAGAATGCAGTGCAGAAGGCAGTGCTGGTGCTTCGTATGAGAGATGGAATAAGTTCTTTGGCTCGTATATTGAAATCGATCGAAAACTTCAAGGGGGTTGTTGAACACCTTGAGTCTCGCCCGTCTAAGAAAGAGGGAATGCAGTTCGATGTACTGGTCAAGGTAGACATGACCAGACAGAGTCTTTTGCAGCTGATCAGAAACCTTAGGCAGAGCTCATCACTCGGTGGAGTTTCTCTACTGACTGATAACTCTGTCAGTATAAAAGATCCGTGGTTTCCACGTCACGCTTCCGAACTCGATAACTGCAACCATCTCATGACCAAGTATGAACCAGACCTCGATATGAGCCATCCTGGATTTGCCGACAAGGAGTATCGCGCCCGCCGAAAGATCATTGCCGAGATTGCTTTCGCTTACAAGTACGGTGACGAAATTCCAAAGATTCCTTACACCGAGACTGAGAACACAACCTGGACCAGAGTTTTCAACACCGTTTTGGACCTGGTTCCAAAACACGCTTGCTTGGAGTACCGAAGAGCCTTCAAACAGCTTCAGGAAGAACGCATCTTCGAAGCCCACCGTATACCACAGCTCCAGGAAGTCAGCGATTTCCTAGGAAAGAACACTGGCTTCAGTCTTCGTCCTGCTGCAGGTCTCCTTACCGCAAGAGACTTTCTAGCCAGTCTTGCCTTCAGAATATTCCAGAGCACTCAATACGTTCGTCATATCAACAGCCCTTACCACACTCCCGAGCCGTAAGTAAATTTTCTAGCTTTATGGAATCCCATTTGTCTCTCTCTTTTCATGAACTATATTAGCTTTTCTTTGCTTCCGTTTACCCCGACACGGTACAGGATACATTTATTTCGCAAACTTCGTACTCCGTGTCAAAGCAATCGATACACATTGTGTCGCACAGCGTCGGTATGCTATGCTCATCTACGTGGAGGCGGGTAACGCAATTATAAGGCTACTCTGAGCCTGAAATGGAACTCTAATTGGCTTTTAACGACGGAATAGCGTCGGTAACTCGCTCCATCAGTTACTAACTTCTCTCACGTTGAATTAATCGGGGAAAATCATACCTACCACCTCGTCGATGTTCCGATATGCAACAATCATATTTCCTTTTCATTACAGGGACTGCATCCACGAGCTTCTTGGACACATGCCTCTCCTCGCTGATCCAAGCTTCGCCCAATTCTCCCAAGAGATTGGTCTCGCATCATTGGGTGCATCTGACGCAGAGATTGAGAAACTTTCAACCATATACTGGTTCACGGTAGAATTTGGTCTCTGCAAGGAGGGTCAAGAGGTTAAGGCATACGGTGCTGGTCTATTGTCGGCATACGGTGAGCTTCTTCATTCTCTTAGCGACAAATGCGAGCACCGTGCTTTCGAACCGTCAACAACAGCCGTTCAGCCTTACCAAGATCAAGAATATCAGCCGATTTATTACGTGGCCGAAAGTTTCGAAGATGCCAAAGAGAAGTTCCGCCGTTGGGTGTCGACCATGAGCCGACCATTCGAGGTCAGATTCAACCCTCACACCCAGCGCGTCGAGGTACTTGACAGCGTGGACAGGCTCGAGGGTCTAGTTGCCCAAATGAACACCGAAATGGTCCACCTTACGAACGCTTTGAACAAACTTAAGGCGTCGTCAGCGTAAATTATCGACGGATATTAAACCGCGACCCAAAGTTTAACTCACCCTCGCCTCTTTCATAATTATCACCGTCATAATCATGGAAAGTACCCCCGTAATATTTGTTTTTTTTTTTCGTTTTTTCCAACAATTGGATCAACATGTACGATACAATACACCTCTCGTAGGCTCCGTCGCTAGTGTGACTGCAGGCGACGGGTCTTGACATCGTCAAACTGACTGATGCCGTCGTCAAGACTTGCCTTCGTCATGGGGCAAAAGAAAAAGGAAATGAAAAAAAGAAAAAAAAAAAAACATAATAAGAAACAGTACATGAAAGATTCTTTCATTATACATTCGCCGTCATTTATTATCGTTCATTGTCTCCACCCTGTGTATAAAATCGCCATTTATTATTATTATTATTATTATTATTATTATTATTAATATTATTATTATTATTAATTTTATTTGTCTACCCATAATCAGCGCGCCTATGTAAATCAATCTAGTGTTCGATCGTATGTGGTGATCATATCTTGGCGCAGTGCGATTCGGTATAGTTTGTTGCATAAAACGTATTAATTATTTAATTTAAAATTGATGCGGGATTATTATTTTGATTTTATTTATTTTTAATTGTTTATTATTATTTTTTGTTTCTTTGGTTTTCCCCCCGCAACAAAACTGTGAATTATTATTTCAAGTAGATCTCTGTTTTTGGTTTTTTTTTTTTTTTTAATTGTATATTAGGTATATTGCACGCGTAGCACCGAATGATTCAATATACATATTACATATTTTGTTTTAATTGTAAACTTATATAATATATGTCTTAATACACGTAAATATTTAAAAAATTTGGAAGAAGGTGAAAAGAAAGAGAAAACATTAAAAAAAAAAAAAAAAAATGTTTTTTTGAGAGTCAAATTTAATCTTTGATGGAATTATGTTGTATACTGTATAATTTAGGTAAATGTTACATCAGTGTATATCAGTGTTCCGTTTTGAAAGATGTTATATATCATGTAATAAGTTCTAAATCCACAAGTACATAATAGACCTTTTGTGGATTAATTACGTGGCAAATCGATGTTCATATATTATATAACGTAGATTATTGAAAAAACAAAAAAAAAAAAAAAAAAACAACAAAAAAAATTCTAGAAATAGTGTAGGTACTACACGCTTAATACCGCACCCTGCACAGACCTATAAAACAATTAATTATTGCATGATAGACATATCATACTTTTACCATATCTCTCTACTTCTCTATTTCTCCCTATATATAATACCTATATATACACTATATAAACTATAACTACAACTGTATGAATCATTTGGTTTGTATTATATTGTAAAGAACGAGCATAATAAAAATTAAGATATGAATCTTAAATTATTTGCTAATTGTTACCCATATACATATTTAATCCTGAATATAAAATCCTTAAATGTAATACAAGATCACACGTTATTCATCGATACTTGAAACAAAAGAAAATTTTTATCGATATAAAAAATCGATCCTCGTAATTTGTTTTTTCATTAAAATGTAGTGGTCCCAATTAATCGAAGATAAACATTCATCAATATGAAATTCTTAGTCCTATTGTGCACAACGTTCATTGTACAATGCATGGCCGTCAAGTCTTCGGATGCTGAAAGTTAGTTTGAGTTTTTAAGATTCTCCCGATTCAGGATCAAGCAAACTAAATTCATTCCTGTCTTTCAGGGATTCTGACCGGAGTTCCTTCCACGACTACCTGGGCAGGATGGATCAAGCGTTTTTACATACTCATTTTCCTCATTCCCGGTGTCGTTCTTTACTACATTCCTGAATCTCGCTACTGTAAGTTTAGAAAAAGCATTTCAAGATGACTTTATTTTTCCTGTTTTATAGCTATAAATTTTTGCACTGTACTACTCCTGTTCTAATTAGTCAAAAAATTTTACAGATGCTCGAAAGGCATGCCATATTATTATCGACGTCGTGGCCAATGGCCTGAAAGCCGCATTAAGTGGTTCCTTCAGCAATCAAACCTTCGAAGATGTTGGACGTACCTCTTACTATTCAGAAGGGTTCACGAAAGCTTCTGAAATCCAGGACTCTGTCATAGTAGCCAATGCTCAGAGAGATCAACTAAATCCCTCGCATCCTCGAAGGAAACATCGAGTCAAGCAGGACTCGAAGATCGATGAAGATAAGCCGAAGTTTGTTAGACAATATCATACAATAGACGTATTTATAGTTTGCGTCTCTCAATTTATTACCACGATTATATTTCTTCGTCATTTTCTCGCAGAGGACATGACAAAAAGAGGCATCGCCATAGCGAGAGATCTAGGTACGGTAAAGACGAAAAAAATAGAAATGTACAGCATAATCAATCTCACAATCAATCAATACCCAAAACAACGTCGAAGGATCCGTTACATTTCCATTCTGACAGAACAACTGAAGGATTTTACTACCCTGAACCACGGAAAGACGATGGCGGTCCAAAGTATTCCACATCCTTTGTGATAAGGTGTGTTAAATCATTGACTTTTTATTCATATCTACTGCAAGGTAACCATCAAAAGTAAAATTTCATGATTCTCTAATTTTTTGTCAGCGGGGTAAAAACAACCTCAAATTTTTTGACTGATGAATCAAATTACAAGCAAGCGAATATTGCTAATCTGGAAGAAGAGGGACACCGGCAAATGGTCTCTAAGCAGCAGAGTAGACCCAGCAAAAGGACGAGGCCTGAAGATGCAATTTTTCCGGAGAACGAAGGGCCTACAAGAGACTGCGAGAGCTTTATTTTGACAGATTTGGTAACGTTGTTTAATTGGACAAAAGTTTTAGCATCTTATTTATAAATCTTATATTTATAAATTGTTGCAGATCGTATTACTAATTACTATTTTTCACTCGTTTCCTTACTTGCAGAAGGAGAGTGAACAAAGCTACGACATTGAGACAAAAATTGGATTCAGCACCACGACTTTGGATTATCCTGAACGGGAGTGTGACGCTTCGAGTCATACGGATCAGCCGCATCACGAAGATTCACAAACGACTGTCGAGGAACGTGAGGATGCAATTGAAGAGTGGGAAAGTTACACGGATAAAAGGTTACAGATTTTTCAAATCAAATTATGTTAAATATAACGAAAAAATATAAGTTTCAATTATTTCCGGTACACCGCAGAGCTTCAGCTCAGAACGAAGACGTCGAAATCAAGACAAGGTTTCCTCCTGCGGAGGGAAATCGAACGAGTCGTATGAAAGAAGCGGCATTGACAGTCCGCAGAGTCAATTTTCAAAAAAAAGAGAAAGAAAGAGACCGAAGGAAAATTTTCGAGGGTGAATTAGTCCCCCTAATTAAATCACAGGCGCAGAAATGATTTAGAAAATTTTTTCAGACGAGGATAAACGCCCGGCTAGTATCAAGAGTGAAGAAGTATTAATCCAACTTGGAGACCAGATAGCAAAACTCGAGAAAACTATACGAATGATGAAGCCAGAGGTCGACAGAAAGGAGCGTGGGCATAGGAGCAGAGAAGATCACGCTGTTCAGAATATCGAGACTGTTCTTAAAGAGATGAAACGCAGCTTCAGCAAGGTATGAAAAATCTGTTGAAGAAATTCTATGGAATATCAAAATTCCTACTTCCTTAAATTCTCTAGGTGGACGAAGAGGTGAAACTTCGTCAGAGTCCTGATCCTTGCAGAGACAAAACCAAAGGTCAAAACAAGCGCCAATTTCAACCTCGTGAAAATGGTCAAACGATAATGCAGAAGGACACAGAGTCCGTGACATCTTTCCTTGACGAATACATGCTCAGATCCGCAAGTTCGTGGTCCAGTGTTCAACCAAGAGAAGAACAAACCGCTACCGAGGTTCTTGAAGAAAATATTTTAACAAGTGATCAGGATCTGACGATCCTTCGGAGCGAAACTTTGCTCGAAGATGATGAGGAGATGGTACCGATCATGACTAGTAAGTATAGAAATAATCCTTTTAAAAATTGAGGAAAAATGACTTTCGAGTTCGGTTTCGACCGGGTTTTAGATCGAGTAAAGCCGTACGTGATCCGAACATTCAATTGGCTCTTTACCGGCTGTCCAGGAGTATCAGCCGGGAATAAATACAGCGTCGGCAAAGAGGGAGCCTCGAAAACTTCTGCGGAATGAATTCCGTAGTTTAAATAAGAAGCAGGTTGAAAATAACTACACGTCTTGCTCCCTCCACATGTGGTAAGACAGGTTGTTACTATCTAATTAATCCACGGCTATGTATAATGAACTTGTTGAATTATCTGACAGAATTATGTATCACGCAGATGAAGAATAGCTTAAGATTAATAATCTGAGAATTTATGCCAAGCAATGATAAAATTTGGGATCATAATTCACAGTAGCCCAAAAAAAAAAAAAAATTGTTAATTACACTGTTGTTTTCGCGGATATTTTCATTCGAATCAAAAAAGGTTCTGCTCATTTTTCGACAGCAATTACACAACATTACAGTTTGACATAGTAACGCGACGTTTCGAATGAAAAATTGTAAAAATTACAGTTTCGAATAGTAAAAATAACTATTGAGAATTGTATCTAATAAAATACGTATTTAAAATTCTAATTTTTAACTATTTGAAGCTGTAATTTTTTTACAATTTTGCGTTCGAAGCGCTGCGTTACTATGTCAAACTGTAATAGTTCCTGTCTTCTTGTTCCATGTTGTGTATGTACATACATACATATATATGATAACTGTATTTTTTACCGTTCCAAGAGCCCAATTGTTCATTCTGGCGTGATTGCTGTAATTAAACGTATTAAATGTACGACTATATTGTACATACATAATAATAGCGCTTCTTGTATGAGCATATACGTTGAGTTTGTTTCAATTTTTTGACTGAGCATTATGCTTTATTTACACGATCAGTGTATGAACGGTTTACGTACATAGTACAGAGATGCAATTGTATTTAAGTATGAAGTAGAACAGCCGCGTAACATGGGTCTGTAATTATCTGAGGATATAATTCTGCATTAGCCTGTATGTATTTATATATGTATGTATGTTTGTATATGTACAGAATTATACGGTATCGTGTGTAGTAGGCTTAAGGGTAAAAAAAGATTTCACTCCCAGCCCGAAGAAGAATGAGGAGAGTTAGTCGAGCGTTGACCAAGAAGCGTGTCGGACGGACGTCTGTAGGCTGACCAGTTCTTCTTCATGACAGAAGCCACGTGACGAAGAAGTTATCTCTTACATATTTATATATATATATATATATATTTGTTGAAAATATATGACGTTAGAAATTTACGTGAAAAATAGTTTCATTGATAGTAAAATTATTTACGAAATATTTAATACGATGTGTGAATTTTTTTAAATTGTTTTAACCCTCGTATTGTAATAAAGAATTTAATTTTGTTAGGCCAGTGCCAGGCCGATATAAATATCTACAAATTCTGTCGAGGCAAGTTTTCATAATTTAAATATATAATGAAATGCGACGATTTTTAAAAGGTGAAAAACTAATCCACACATGTGATTACAAAGACAAAGTGAAGAGTTATCAAATCTTAGGAAATTTCATATTGGACAGAATTTTCATTCTTAAATCTGTGTAAAAGGTAAGCAATATTTTTCTTATCAACAAAAATATCTACTCAATTATTGTGTCAAGACTCAGATATTTTGGCAAACATTTGCGTCATTCATAGACAATGTCAATGTCGTTTATTGCCTCGACTCTAACAGCTATATTACCTATTTTACGTAGGTGTATACCTGATGCAGGTATTTCCTCGTACTATTAATGATAATTATTCGTAGGAAATTAAAATCGACGTTCAATTCCATCCCAGTAATTAAAAATCTTCCGGTCTGACTTGATCCTCGTCATGGAAATGAGAGTAGAGCGAATAAAAAAACTGAAAAAAGAAACACGAAAATAAAAAATAAAAAATAAAAAATAAAAATCAAGCGGGTAGAGAGTTCTGCGTGAACTATTTCAGCCAGAGATTGGCAACTTTTGATGCAATCTAAATGTTGAGTGAGAAACATGAGCTAATGGTTCAAATCTGACAGATTTATCGCGCTAGTCGCTCGTACATAGGTGGACCCTATATAACAAATTTTCAAAATTTCGCTACACATGTGTCTCTTGGTCTATTATTGTGTCTCCTATTCTTTCTCCCCACAGCTCAGCTCGGCTTCTTCTTCTTCTTCTTCTTCTTCTTGTTCATTGACTCTTTTTATCGCGCTCGAAAGACACGGACATTTATTTTTCCCCTAAATTAAGGAAGTTCTTTTTCCGTTACAGCTGCATCCCGTCAATAAGATAGCTGTGGGTTGAGTGTTTGCTTGGAAAACGTAACGATCTTTTGAAAAACAGGAAGCTTACTCCGTTGTTTGACAAAAAAGAAAAGTGGAAAAAAAAAAAAATAAATTTTTAGAAAATCTTCAGTAGATTTTCATTCCCATATCACACATGCAGATCAAATTCTGCAGTAATTTAAGAATTAATTTTATATTCTCATTCTGATTACACTTTGGTCCAGTTATTCTATCTCGAAATGATATACTGAAAATAGAACATCTCATCAGAGTGAGAAGAATAGACTTGTGTGTGCGGTTGAGACGGTGATGTCTCATTCATGCGAGAAACTATAAACGTGCGATCCAGAGGTATGCGATTTCTATAGAAAGCTCAATCATCTGTCATCTCGTAATTGTGTATACGGTAGGAATATAGATATGTGCAGTATGGTATTTGAGAATTTTTTTTATACTCAAAATAGATATTTTCAGAAAATTCATTTTGCACTTCATGAACAGCATCTTCCCCTGATTTTACATAGATTAAAGATTTCATTGCAATATTCGGAACAGGTATAACGTATTTGATTAGAGAGAGAGAGAGAGAGAGAGAGAGAGCATCTGCTCCCCATCACTTAACGTCATTCTAACAATACGTATCTTTGGACCAAGCCCTGCATTGACCAGAGTCAAGATCGAAAAACAGAAAATAGCTGCCAAATTGAACCTCGGTCCAAAACACAACGCAAATATCGTCGACTCGGTGTTCTTACTGAAGCGAAAATCCAAGGGCACGATCATAGCGTATAACGAGAGGAAAATATAAACTAAGAATCGCGGTGCTTATGACCGACTGACAACCACGCTCTGTCCATGATCTGATATAACAAATTAATAAAATCTGATCATTCTATCAAAATTTATGTCATAACTTTGATATAATATCCATGTATAATTATTTACACGAAACGTGACGTGAACATGTGTTTCAGAATCAAATGCTATTACTATGACGTCGAATGCAATCCGTGGGATTCGGAGGAAGAAAAGCTCGCTTTGCGAAGTGAAGGTTGCCGTGATCGGTGCTCCAGGAGTTGGCAAGAGCGGTGAGTGGCGAGAATTAAGAGTTTAGAGTTAAAATAGAATTCATTTATGTGTTTCTTCGCATGTGTGTAACGTGGTTCTAGTTTGAGAGGCGGACGTCTCTCGGAGGGTGAAGAGAAAATCGGCAAGCGCCCAGTCATTTAGCGATTTGGCAGTTACAAGTCTGCGTTCTATACATATCTGTGTCCAAGCTTCTCTATACAAACCTTGATACATATGTATTACACGTATCTACCTATTCGTAGCAACATATCTTCCTACGTATTTACCTAATTGTAGATCGAGATTCGAGCCAAGCGCGTCAAGTCAAATGACCATCCGCGATTACACGAGAGATTTGCAATGCGTGAACACGACCTCTCAAAATTTATATTCATTTTTTTATTTAGCCCAAGGGCTGGACCGCAAATGCTATAATCGAAGCTCAAGGTGATTCCGGTAAAGGTCAAGCCGAAAAAAAGTCGAACTCAAGAATCTGAGCGATCGGTGGTCGACGACCTATAGCGATCAGCTGCATGCATTAAAGGTTTTCGTCTATTTTCGAAAAGGGAAAACTTATGCGCGAAGATGATCCTAAAAATTGATCATTTTGAGGGCAATGACTCGACTCTAAAGTAGACAAAATACGCCAGAGACCATCACCCTGGAAAATTTGCCAAGACAATTTTACGCCGGCCGTTACAAGGTGGTGTGCTGACTCATTTGAAGAGGTAGTCATTAAATTTCAATCTGCAAGGTTAACACGGCATATTATTAGTTTACTTTGACGACTATAACGCGATTTCCTTGGATCTCCAGATCCATTGGAAAACGGTTGGACCAGATCCATTGGCTCCTTTGATCCGTACGTATATAGATGATTGAACAGCTGTGAACGATCGTGTCAAAAGTTTGAATATTTCTCAATCAGAACAACATTGTGAGAATTTTAATTTTTAGGGTAATTTCTTAATGAAAACGTTTTGAAGATAAATTTTTGTCCATTATATCTGTAATCGTGATATTGCATAACGATTCATTTATTCATTTCATTCATTTCATAGAAAAGAAATCGTATTTAAATATTTGTCTATAATTTTGCTGATCCATTTTGCCTGCAACGATATCTCAATACGTTGTTAAATCTTCAACACATAATAAACAGAAAAGGTACAAAACCGAGCGCCAACACGTACTACGATCTTACGATAAACACGATAAATCTATAAATCTAGTGTTATCCATTTTATGTTTGTATTCGCGTATATAGTATTATCCACCTTGTACATACGTAGACACCTACTACTACAACTCCAGCTAAAAATAGACAGAGACTATAGATTTTTATACAAAAATCTATATTTATTTTATTTATTTTTTATTTTATGAATTCAGTATGTTTCACACTTCACGAGATATATTTTGTCCCCTGAAGTTTAGTAAATATAGAATATGAAATATGTAAGAAGAAAAAGAACACGAAAAACGTACTCTTGTAGACCTTGATTATGTCACTGTTCGCTATATAGTGCAGCCGTTAACCTTTTATAACGTGTATAACATCCACATTTAATAATTTATGGATATACAAAAGTAAGAGACAAATTTAATTACTGGTCAGTTTTCGGCACTGCAGACACATATTGCAAATCGAAAATAGTTAAGTGAGTAAGTCTGGAGAAGGAAATTTTACCAACAAAAACGTTTACCAATGAAAATTGGCAGGACATCCTCTCGTCTTTTTTTGACTGAAAAGAAAAACGACTTTTCTTCTTCTAAGAGTATTCAGGCGCCAGCATTAACGTCTCTGACGGGATACTCTTACTCCATATTTAAGGACGCTTTTGCGGCGCCAGATAAACAATTTATACAAATAGGTGGTCCCTTAAAACTAATGCGTGATAACTATTTATAAATTTTATTGAAAACAGGCTATCTCGAATTCTGAACGATTATGCTAATAATTTTTCCGTAAAGAATTACTGATATTGCGAGACGTAGGATAATATATATATATTTTTTTTATTTTGGACGAAGGCTGCAAAGATCTCTTGAGAAATGATCAACGAGTACTTTGGTCTGCCCCATCTGCTGCCCATGTCCAATAATCATAAATTTCGATGGTGTATATCGAGCGAAGTAAACAAATTGTTGAAGTATTTCGGTTTAGGCGTGGCTCGATAACTGCAGACTATTAATAGGTACATACATACATATATACATATACCTATATGCGACTGAAAAACTAATACAGACGATTTCTTATAATCTATAGGTAGACTGTTTTCGGCGATGTCTATATACCGTTGAGATATTCAGTTTATGTTATGTTTCTGGGAACATGAGAGAACAAATATGAGAGGATATATGTTAGACGCTGTACAATCACCATATGGACCATATGGTTATCGTGTTTCGAAATGCATACGTATAGAGTAAAACTGAGGAATATATGGATATCGGTAGGTAGGTAGGTAGGTAGGTAGGTTCGGTATATATAGGAGGAATTCGAAAATATTACCAACACAACAAACACGGTTATAAGGAACTGCGTAACTGGGGCTGATATGTAAACGGATTTCTCATACAAGGTTTTGTGGCGGTGCGGACAGGTTTGAGGTAAAAATAGTGCGGTTTATACAGAAGCGGGTCACCAGGCTGCATGGCTTTCGAGTGATCGTACAGAGTCTCGGTGCTTATATACTCGTCGGACACACGGTGCACCGCATCAACTTTCAATTTAATTGAAGTTGAGGCACGTGCTGTATACCTATATGAGTTTCTTGCTCTGATCCACATCAACGGTTTATACACTTAAACTTGAGAAAACCTGGGGAAGGTCGCCCCGATTGCGAAGCTTGTTTTTGGTCCAAGAACTTCATCCGTGAAATCGTTTTGCTTGAATATACAAACAAACTGGCGCTGCAAACGTCTACGAGACAACATGATCATATTTTACATAGTGTTAAAAAATATAAAAATATAATAATTCTTTTACTCTATTATATATTTGATTATTGAATTTTTCATTCCCCTCAAAGTCGTGAAATTTTCTACTTTATTGCCGCTGAAAAAAAAGATCCGATCTCTTGAGATCGTCGTGGGAAGGTATTAATTAATAATTATTCATACACCGCGGGATATAATACGTTTTATCGTCATATTTAGTTCGTTAGCGCTAGGCGTGTCAAAAAGTGATCAAAATTCTCGAGAAGATGACGAAAACAACACTAATGAGAAGCTTGAAAATATATTTATCTTACACAACATGTACATACATACATATGATATTTTTCAAAAAATTCATATATTTATACACACCAGTACGAAATTCACGAATGTGTGAAATCTGTAAAATAAATCAAATTCATGGATTCTTGATGTGAAAAATAATTTCTAATACCAGTTTTCGAACGGATAATTGATCATCGGTTAAACCGTCGTTGATACCTAAATCGATCCGTCGACATTTGTCCAGCTGTTTGCGATCGTTAAATATCAACATCTAACATCCTCTTAACTTCCTACGGATCTTGGGATTCCTAGTCCAAGGTTTCTCGTAAATCACTGAAGAGTCATTAATCCGTACCAAAAGCTTTTTTTCAGTACTTTTAATATAATTTGGTCTAGTCCATCTTCGAGGCAGTAATAAAATAGCAAAAACATCCGTCGGTTTGTTTTTTTACCCGCAAATTTAACGATACTTCTAAAACAGTCCCGCGCGTTTATTTCGCAAATAAAGTGTATATAGATTACAAATTGAATTCCGTTTGGATATGGTGCAGTTCCGGTTCGACGTTTCATCATTTCCTATATAGCTCGAAATTGGGTCTCGGTTGGGCTTCTACATAGCTGCAAATCGCTCAAAAGTCAAAATGCAGGAACATAATATACGATTCATTAATCTGTAAAGTAAACTGTAAAGCTCGTGCGGTCAGTTCGCTTAAGTTATACGCTTTTATAACTTATCTTCAATTTGCCACAGACTGCAGTAGCTGGCGTTTGCCCATACGATCCGCTGAATTATGAATAGGATGTAGTGTAAACTGGTGCAGCTAGAAGCGATGCAGTTATGAACCCATACGATATCAACGGGCGATTTATGCCCACTGCGCAAGAATCCAGATGCAGGAAATCAGCTCAATTCCGCACGCTGTGATAAACCAACAAATTCTAATACATTGTTTTATTACAGTTACGTATTATCACGATTGATATTATTAATTCAGTTAACGTTATCCTTTCACGTGCCGCAAATAATTATTTCGACCGTGAAATTGGCATAACGAATATCGTTTCGCAGATTTATCAACAATCTGACAATATGGGGATAACGAGAGGTCTACAATTGCTTGAAGTTTCGTTTATTTTATTTTACTTCTTCTTCTTCTAATTTTTCGAAGAGTTTTGTTGACAGAAACATCGTGCGGTTTACTAAATGTATTCTCTTAGATCTTAGGATTTTTGCAATATAGGTAAATAGGTATGGTTCACGATGGGATAACAGTTTATATTTTATGTTTCAGCATTGACTGTCAGATTCCTGACGCGAAGATACATCGGTGAATACGATCATCAGTCAGGTAAGAAATGTTTGCGGGATATTAACCACCATGAAGAGAATGATTAGCTTTCGAAATCAGTCAAGCCTGCGTTACTACTTCTACATCCGAAAAGCCTAGTTTGTTGAAAAATGGCCAGCAACTGCGTGGCCTCTGCTTCAGCTACTCGCTCTACCACATTCCTCGGCCCCTGTCTGGGCTAAATTTATCATAGACGAATTTGACACTGGACTCTAACGCTACTTGTTCTTCTTACGAAACTCGTTAATTATTCCGCGCATCTTAGCCGTTACTTTCGAATATATTTAAGAAAAAGAAAAAAAAAAAAAAAAAACAATTCTTCACTCCTTTCAGAAAACCGATACAAACATGAGGTGCTGGTTGATGGCGAGCCCATACTCTTTGAGATTCTAGACTCTTGTCCAAAGGTATAAATACGATGAAAGTCGCTTTTTATATATCCTGCAGCCAATCTCTTCAAAAGGTGTTAATGTGTATAAGATTCATCTCCATATGTATTTACAGACCGAAAACGAGCTGCCTACCATGGAGACGCTGCAATGGGCAGACGGCCTCCTTTTGGTCTACTCGATAACGGACAGAGGGTCGTTCAACTTTGTGAGAAAGGCAAAAGAAGCTCTCGCAGTTGTGGACCCCGAGGCAGCTATGCCTGTAGCTATGGTTGGTAATAAGGCTGACATGGTTCATCTGCGACAGGTCAGCGCTGAAGAGGGTGAAATTTTGGCTAAAGACTTTGAGTGCTGGTTCAGCGAAGTTACAGCTGCTGAACAGGTGAATGATTACACTGCCAAATGTTATGTTTTTAAAATTGAGAAAAACAAAAAATAAAGAAATCTAAGAGTTTTAAGAATTCCGCAAGAATTCTGAGTATTTTTAATCTTCTAAGTGATTATTTTTCGTCTCTCCGTCTCGTCCCACAGGTTGCTCAAGTGGCAGAATCGTTTCACGAACTCTGCCGCGAAGTTTTGGCAGCCAGAAGACGAAACAAACAATCTTTACTGGACCGGATGCTCGGAAGCAAAGCAACGCGAGCTTATTCGAGAGGAAAGAGCGACTCAGCGCTACCGAAAGACTAGCTGAATCACGTATCGATTGAAAATTGAAATATAATTATTTGAACGACCCTGATGGAATTTTTCTTTTAATCTGAATATCTAGATGGCAAAAAGCTCTGAAAAATTCCGAAGAAGAAATACGGAGATCGAAAATTTTCAGAGAAATCTTTTCGATATATTCGGAGAATTTTCTTTGTACAAATTTTTGAGTAAAATAAAATTTTCACCGGGGGAGGCTGCAGGAGTATGACGAATGGGATGTATTAGCGTTTAACTCGCGCTGTATGTCGTTTGCAGCAATTAATAAAATGAAAATAATATATAAATTAAATTAATTAATTAAGTAGTGGAGCAGAGACGTTACAATATCATTTATATCACGGTGTAAAAATAATACGATAAGGATGTGAAATTTTTTTATATACTACAATATTTAAGTCGGGGCCAAAAGTGCCAAAGATTCAAAAGTACAAGTGCCTTCGAAATTAAATGATTGATGTATATTATCGTGTATTAACGTTATTCAAATTTTTACATTACATATTAAAGAGGCTTTTTTCCTCTAAATAATAATAACAATTTTATAAATAATTGATTAACGGAGTAATGAGAATTTTCTGAAACGCTGAAGCCGTTGCCTGTATCAAATTTTAATGAAAATAATTCATTACTCAATGGTATTTCATTCGAGTTGAGAAATGACAGTTGAATAAAATAAGAAACTGATATATACTTATTTCGAATATTATACATATAGATCTGTATTTATTTTTTACTTACAAACTATAGATAATAACAATAAATCACATATTTATTTATTACAATTTGAAATAATGATATAATTTATTGTGTTCTAAAAATCCAGTCTTTATTTATTCATTAAATTCATTCGTTCATTCATTCATTTATTTATTGTCGTCGTACGTTTCCAAAACGTCTGCTAAATGCTCATTGTCCCTCGGTTTTTTGAATTGTTTCTTTCTCGCGTTTGGTTTCTTCCTTTTTATAGGCGCGGGTTTCTTCGGTCCGTGATCCTGCATCGATCTAATTCCCTGTTTCTCTAAATATTCGTCTATTTTCTGGTCATCCATTGCGTCCACTGCCACAGCTCTCCACAGTTTTTGAAACTCTTCATCGACTATAAAAGACGCAGTTTTATCGTTGTAAAAAACAATCTTTTTCTTATCCATTGGTCGCGTTATGAACAGTATCTCATTTTGCAGACTCTGTAACAATAATATTTACATTTAAAGAATAATTTTCATCGTTTATTTCGTATCTTTCATTCATTCGAAGTCCAGATTCCACAGACAAACTACCTTCAAGGCTTTATCACAGTGCGGTAAACTTTCTTGAATATCTTCTAACAGAATTCCTCCAAGTCCCTTAAGATCTTGCTGTTTCAACAGTCTTAGCAAAGATTTCTTGTCTTTAATCCTGTACATTGCTTTGAAAGAGAATCTTCCATCTGGAGATACTTCTATTTTTGGATTATTTACCAGGGATTCTGATAACAGCCATTGTTTCACCTGGAAATAAAAGAATTTTACAATTTGACTAGATGACAATACTTCCTGGTTGTTATACATCGGCAAAAGTAAAGCCCAAGTGTTTTATTCTGCTACAATAATGATAAATTCTTAATGATCATCATTTATGGTCACCTTAGAGCCAACATCGAGCTGATTTGTCTCGTCTAAAATTTCTTCGAGAGTTAAAGGATGATCATCTCCATCTTGATGCCTGGATTTCATATGTTTAACTATTTTAGCCAGAACGCCAAATCTGTACTGCGAACTACCGGACATAGTTTTGTAGTTAACCATGTCCATTTTTGGGGCAGATGAAGAAGAGGGAGGTTTACTTTTCTTCTTGGGCGGTTCATCGCGGCTTGGTTCTTTCTCTGGTTCTCGTTTTTTCTTTTCTATACTGCAAAAGGTTTATTAAATACTTCTAAAAGGTATGAAATTGCTTAAAAACTCTGGTGTACGATCTGGAGTAGTCAATTTAACAATAACTATAAATAATTGAATTATTCTTAAAGATTTTTGTCGCTCGGTTTATAGGTTAGAAATATTAACTAAAGTTCAATACTCACGCCGGTGTAGTTAGGGCTCGTTTTTTAAAGAGCTCTCGCTCTCTGAGCAAGGCTGGATCCATGGTCTTATTTAATATTGATCGGATATATTTTAATCAAATATTGATAGTAACAAGTGTAGATCTTTATTATTGTTAGGTTAAAGCATCAGTAATGCGTATTTTTGCGTGAGGTGATCTTCGAACTGTCACTTTATTCTATCAAGCGAGTTGCATAGTTGTCACGATGAGAGATGTTAGCGCCATCTAGGATAGACGTGATAACTACGTGCACCATGTTGCACGCAACCCGTACTACATTTCTGTTACACGGGTTGCCTGCAACATGGTGCACGTAGTTATCACGTCTATCCTAGATGGCGTTACCATCTATTACACCGTAAACCAATATCGGGCGGCAATCTGTTTGAATTCTCCGCATCGTATTGTTTATCGATTAATTATCCTCCTAAGATGTTTGAATAAAATTTCATTCCCCGATATTAACGATTCCGCAGTTGATTGAGCGCATTATCTTAATATTATATCTTAATATTATTATCTTAATATAGAGAAACTATAGAGAATAATACGTACTTTAATGAATTTGAAAGTAGATAAGCTATGAACCACAGCTCAATTAAACTTTATTCTAGGACAAAAATGAATATTATATCGATGTCTACACTCAACGCTTTTACATTCAACGATTATACTTACGTATGATTTATATTCACAGGATCAGGATATCAGAAGATGAAGTAATAATAATAATAGATTTACTTTTTTGTCAGGCTATAAACAAGATTTCTGTACCTAATAAATAAATATGGAAATAATGAGGACAGTTTTATCCTGATGTCTCAACTGAGTATGTATGTATAGGTATGTATAAAGACATAGTAACGTGCATGAAGCCATGTATTCATGCGAGCATGCCTGTACGCTGAAAAATTCTCCCGCCAAAAATTTTGGCACACCTCCTCGGGTCAGATATTCTCCTGATACTAGGAGCAATTTTCGACTAAAAATTTCAAAAACTCTGAATATACAAATTTTCAGAGTTTTCAAAATTTTAAATCGGAAAATTGCTCCTAGTATCAGGAGAACATCCGGTACGAGGAAGTTGCTAAAATTTTTGGCTGTTAAAATTTGGCGCTTTATTACATACAACCCGCAAGCTATCTGTATAATATTCGACTTGAGATTAGACATATCTGTAGGCGCACCTAATTTTTCAATTTAAAATTTCTGTAATTCGAAAAATTGTGCCGTGTCTTCTTACGATTATTATAATTCATTTCCCATATTCAATATCTGAAATAAAGAGTCGCAGGAAGGGGAAAGTGGAAAATAACGAAGTAATTAATTATAGGTATATCCGGGAATTTATTGCTGCAGCATCGATACAATATTTCTCATTGTAAATGTTATGTATGTAGTACATGGGTATAAGCTCGATGTGCGGAATTTTCCACGTTGTTAAATTTATTATTCACTGCTGAAAGAAGATATAATATTGATTCGCAGGAATTTTGAATAATTTGTCATGCCCCGCAGTACCTGAAAATAATTTTCATACCCCAGAACCCTTTTATCCCAGAAACTGACAAATTATAGGACAAAAAACATCGAACGAGGGATAAGAAATTTAGGAGATTGATTAACTACTAAACGTTTTGATAGTTCATTAATAAACTTAACTTTCAATTACGAAGGAATATAGAGAGATTCATTATCCATTCATTTCGGTATTCTTCTCCTCATCTTTCAGTTCAATTATAACTTTTGAATTGTTAACTGAAAGTTATATCTTTTAAACCTTTCATTACTGAACAGGTACTTATCTCTCTCCCTTAACTCCAAACCGATATAAATGACCATGCAGTTTAACTTGGTTCGTATTTGATTCTAAATCGCATATACTACGTCCCCTAGTTCTTTCCTTTTCATTTCAAGACATACATTTTTCCTTGTTACTGCACTCCGGGGATCTTGCTGACTGCTGCAGTTCGTAGTGTGGTACAGATTAACGTTATAAGTAAATCCTGTTCGTATTTCTGCCGCACATGCGTGCCTCTTCGATATCCTTGTAGAAATTTCCCCGCTAGTATATCCCATTTTAATATAATTTTTAAAAGATTTTCATGGATCGTCATACTCAAAAAGATGTTAAATCTTGACGATGTTGAGTGTCGATGAAAGTTACGAGGTCCAAATGTATGTCCCACGCGACTCGCTCCAGTGTATCGTTACCCACCCCATTTACGGATCCTCTGAGGTACGATTTGTTATATTATTCTTTCACTCGACCCATAGAGCGTCGTGAAATTTTTACCGGGTAACATTTTTCGTCCAAGGATAGCTAGGCTCACTGGGATTTAGTTTACGACTCATTAAACTCTCACAATGGACCCGAGGCGCGTTATTTTTCGTTAATTTTTACTCTTCACAGGATATTTTTTTTTTCTCTCTCTTCTTCACCAGCCAGCAACTCGGTATGCATCGTAGCTGCCTATAGCAGAAATCGAGCCTCATAGTTCTGGTAAGTAAATTTCAACTGCCCATTCGAAGTAAGTAAATCTGGTAAGTAAATTTCAACTCGCCGAATTTCAACGACTAGGGTACAATATTTTATCGCGATATTTTCAGTCTGCAGTTTGACATTCATTTCGTATCGCGAGAAGATTGGAAGTGAGGATAAACTGTTTGCGCAGCAAGAAGCACGGTTTATTCTTTTCTTGGGTACATTGTACTACATACGAAGTTGTTTTCATCATATCTACAAATTATCCAACATTCATAATAGCCGTTCAAAATATATACCACACCGGTCTACAGCCGCGATAATTCTTGTGAATAAATTCAGACTATGTTTGATAATAAGCTTCAGATATTATACTCACAAACTCAAAGTCTCTTTTTATATTCATAAGCTATTGAATCCTTACTTTGAATTACATGGATGGCTGTTATATTCTGTGATCTTCGAACACTTTGTGGATATCAATTTTTACTACGCGTCTCTATGTCTTTGATATAGAAATCAATCGGTGAAATAATATCCGTCGAATTGTGTAAAAGTTGTAATTATTTGTTAGCAAGCACTCCGGAATGACAAAGGATGTTGTTTCCGTAACATGTACAGCCAGGAGAATCGATGATACACAGTGACGTGGAAATAATATGAACAGTCTGGCTATCAAAGGATCGAACGAGCCAAATAAAAAATAACGTTGCTGGGGATAGCGGAGCCGCGTAGTGGGTTGGAAGTAATTTAGAAGATGGAAAAGTTTTGAGTGGAAAAAATAATCGATATTATAGGTATATATAGGTATCTATATATTAAATATAATATGTCGCGGTTAGTTTCCTAGATCAAAAATTTGACATTTATTTAATGCCCGGAGGGAGTTTCTCCGTCGAAACGATAAAATAAAAAATATATATATATATATATACCTATATACCTATACATATATAGTAACGGGCTGAATCAGCTGATGAGTTTCGTAAGTGGCGTCATGAATTTTTTTTTTTCAGAAAACACGTTATTACGTGGAAATTATTTTTTGATACGAAAATATGGTGGGAAAATAATTTTTCCTGTAGAAAAACCGTGCGCTAAAGGATAACTCGATACAGGCTGACGTGGGGATGCTGATGCAGGTATGTATCCACGCCGTTCGGAAACATCAAAGTTTTAATTTACGATGAAGCGAAGTTAGGGTGTCGCTATAGTTTGAAATTCAGCAAATGTTGGGTAGCTTTTGACCCGCAGAACTCGTTGGTTCAAAATTCTAGAAAAAGTTTTAATCTAAAATCCTCATCTCGTTTTCATTAACATTATGAAATCGGTATCCCACCAAAGCTACTCCTAGTTAAAACACACCCTGTATTGTTCCAAAAGAAAAGAATTATCGTATTTTATATCTACGAATCAGCAAACTGTATGGACTTATTAATTTAGATCGCTTTCACTCGCAGATACAAAAGCCCAAAATTCAGTTTAAAAATTCTAGTCCATGCGGGAACGAGCTTATATATTTTTAAAAATATATTTTCTGTTTTTACGACACTTTTCTCTTCCAAGAGATCGGCAAGTCACACTCTGTGTTCAGGCTGTAACTCGATTGAAGGCTAAACGACGTTAGGAGGTGAGCGATATCGGATTAACAGATCTGGATAGAAAGAAGGAGGAGAGAGAGAGAGAGAGAGAGAGAGAGAGAGAGAGAGAGAGAGAGAGAGAGAGAGAGAGAGAGAGAGAGAGAGAGGGAGAGAGAGGGAGAGAGAGAGCAAAAATCGTTCGAGTATTCAAAGTATCCAACTATCCACCGTAAAACTGTTTTCAGGACATTTACCAAGTTTTATGGCAAACGCATGTATACGCGTCAACTGATTTGGGGTGAAATAAAAAATTTTTACAATCATAACTGGCTGAGTATAAAACCTGGGGGTTTGCCCTGCTTTTTCCATGTATACGAATTTCGCTATACCAAGTAATGGCTGGTTATGTGCTTCACTGATTGCCCATATAACGGGTCGTTCGTTTTAATTTAACTCATAAAAATATTCATAAAATTTAAGAAGTTTCAACACTTATAAAACATCAAAAACGAATTCAACGAGAAATAGATACCTATATATATTATGCATACAAGATTATAGCACGTACCAAGTATTTGTTTTTTTGTTTTTTACTTTACATTCATTCTACATAATGCTTCGTGAATTATTCGCATTTTAGAATCCCCGGTACAGATGTATGTATAAAACATAGTAAGGAAATTCATCCTATCTCGTTTCTTCTTTTTCTTTACCCTCGTAATCGTATAATGCAGTTTTATATGGGTAGGTATATGGTTTTTATTTACACGGTTCGCGTAACATATCATTCGACTTTAACGACTTTTGTGTTTTTCACTCAAATTTAAATTACAGGAATTATATCTACAGAATTATATTGCTGCAGATTTTTATATAACCAATGTCTGAACCGCAGTGGTCCAATTTTCGATTTTGCTTTTGATCGAAAATTTCCTCTAAAGGACTTTTTCCGAATCTCTAGAACTCGAGTACCAAACAAAAAGGGAAAAAAATTGAAAAAAAAAATTTCATTCGATGAAAGTGTCTCTTATATTGGTGTAATTATGAACCGTATGGTTCGATCGATCGGTATTCGTCGTCGCAAGTCTATTGCAGCTTCAGATTTCCGATAATTCTATATAGAACGGCGATAGATTGCTCTCCGACTAGTATAACATCGGAAATACGTGCTCGAAAAGGTGGGACCCCGGCTAGCTGTTATAACAGTGAAAAATTTCAGCCTGCAGACCCAGTAAAATTGGAATTTCAAATGAACACGCAGCTTATAGAAGGAGTTGGGTTAACAAATCTCGCCACCCTTCTCACGTGCCGTGCAGTACATCCGGTATAGGTGAATGAGAATCGGCTATATCCTATCTATCGACAAATATAGACATCAGGAAAAATAAAATTCGTTCTTAACATCTCTAAGCTAGTCTAGTATGTAAACTCCAGATTGTATTTTTGGAGTCTCTCGAATTCCGGGATAATCAAAGAAGTCTCTCATCAATGCAAGAATTATCTTGTTATAATCTGCTTGCAAGATTTTGAATTTTTCAGCTCCTGATTATATGTGAAAATTTTTGTTAAAATTCAGAAAAAATTGTCTATGAGAAGTGAGTGAATTTGTAGGTAGTTGTGCGGTTGAACCTAGTGTGAATCAACAAGAAAGTAAGTCAAGCTTGCAAGGCGTGGTTTATATACAAGTTTAGAACTAAGGAGATACATTGGCCCGTATCGTAGAAATTCCTGACTTTACGACGCTACATCAATCACTCGAAACAATGGTGTAGCAAACGTTATAGTACCTACTATTGTGTCCCCGAGAACTGGATCCAAATATTCACGTGAACAACCAATTGAGTTGGTGTAGTGAATTATTCCAGCGAGAAATATTCGCGGACCAACCTTTCGCCTTCGGTCTCTGACGATACCCACTTTAGTAAGAACAGTGGAATTTTCTAAGTGGAAAATTATGGTAGAACTGAGAGAGTTAGACGAGGACTCGCATGTCAGCAAACTTTACAATCCATTTCATATGGATTCGTATAGCGTTTGAGGAAACAGAGTTCGTTATGTTATAACAGATCATTACGTTGCTCAGAAGTTATTTACTGCCAAAAAAGATGTGATGAAGGTTTCATTTGGAGGAGCAGAAGGCAAAGTAAGAAATGAATGAAGTGAATTAGGGAAGATAAATTCTAGGCAGTAAAATACTTACAGCACTGAAATCGGTGGTAAGAAAAGCTTGAGAAACGTCGAGTCACATTCTGATGGATAGAAAAAGCGAAAGTAGAAATAGAAGAAAAGGAAATAGGGGAAAGAGGAAGAAGAAGTTGCTTCACATCTTTTAGAAGCTTAAGGGCGATCGCGAGAAGCCTGAATCATCCCACGCCGTTGCTACTTCCCTTTTGACCTTTATCATACCTGCAGGATATAAGGTGTCGAAATTTATAGCATTTAGACACGTAGACCACATACGCCAAGATGAAAGATTGTCTAGGGTAAATGTTCCGGATAATTCAGCGTTTATAACGAATATAAAATTCAAAGCTCAGTCTGTTACAGGAAATAGCCTCGGTTTGGGGTAAACAAAAAAGATCGATAAACAAGTGGGTTTAGGAAAATAGTGACTATAGAAACGGCGCAAACTATGCATCACAGGTATCTACTCGCGCGATGATTGAAATCCTATCGTAGCCTGGAGGCAGCGACGTTTTGCTGAGGCAAAATTGAATTTCACAAGTGTTTTTGATAAAGTCCAACGATGAGTTTGTCGGTTCGTATGTCGGCATAGCAGAGAAATTGCAAATTATTGAAACATTTCAAGTACTGTTTCATTTTTTTTTTTTTTTTTTCATTTAACTCACAGTATCGGTTGATCAAAATTCACTGACCTAAAACCATACAACGAAATTGCCTTTTCAAGTAGATTCGCAAATTATCGTATCAAAGTGTAATTGGCTATGTGTACGACATGCGCGCCATAAAAGAGACGGCTACTGTCCACTTGCATCCCAATTACTAGAAATTTGATACAAGGCTATAATGATACAGATAAATCCGTTGATTATCTTCACGCCCTCGCTTTACCGCTCGTCGTTCACTCCCTGTTTCCATTATTCTCTATCTTCCGTCTATACGTACTACGTATCCACTTAGCCGTGTTTCTATATGTTCTCGTCTACTCCTCGAGTATGATAAGCAATTGTCAGACTAACGAGGCGTCGAAGAACCTGGAAGACTTAATCACAGGGATCTTACCGTTCTAATAAAATTGAATTTTATCTACCGAGTGAAGATGGGAGCAACGGCCCTCAGCCCTTCTATAATCTGATTCATGACTACGAGCTCTTGGCTCTCTGGTTTACGCGGTAAACTTGATTTGCGTATAGTTTTGAGCAGAAATCAAGGAGCAGGTTGGAATAGATCGTGAAATTTTTATTCCTTTGGGGAGCTAGGTAACTGCCCGTGAAAGAGGCGACAATGTAGTCGTGTAATATCTCAGTGGATAAGCGGGCTAGATTCTCAGCTGCTTTTTACTTTCCGTTTCTTTAACCTTTATTTTTTATTCTTTGTTTTCACCGTTCGTCCGTTCGTTCGTTCCTCAATTCCGTTCAAAGTGGTTCCCCAGCTACGGTGCATAAAACCGAAAAGAAGCTTGGATGATTTACTGAGCTCAATGGACGGACACCTTTACATTTACGACGAAACTTATGGATGTGCAGTTTCCTTGTTCGACGTGGACCGAAATCTTATTCAAAGATACGGGGAGCGCCCGGCTACTACTAACAGAGATGATGTCAATCTAGCTTCAATCCAGACCCGCCTTACGTTAGAGATAAGTCGTTCTACCTAAACCTAAACTGATTTACTCACCAAAGTCACGACCCTAGTTTTTTGTCCCTCGTTATTTTTGCAGGACCTAGAGATCCAGGCGTTTAGAAGGCTGAAGGGAGAAAACTTTCTCAAACAAAGCAAAACTTTTTCCACAAAACCTTGATGCCTCTTTTCACCGTAATACTCTGATCCCTATGTCACTATGTCAACTCACGTACGATCTAGAGAAAAGTAAGCAGTAAGTATAATGCCTGGAGGAAAGAGGATTTTATCGCAATCAATCGGTGTTGGGTAAACGTTTACATACATTTATCGTATATATATTGAAAATCGAAATGGGAATTGAGATAGTAAGAAAGTGAAGACGAAAGATTTCGTTACAAACTCGGATGAAACAGGTGAAACAAGGGTGACATACTCTGATAACCTTTTGTGACGAGGATCAAATGCGGGCTACCTTCTCGCCGTGTGATATTTCAGGGAAAAGGTCAGCAGGCACCACTTCTTGGATTTGTTATCTCATTAATTACCCAAAATCGTTGATGAGGTGAATCTGATTTTCGTATGATTAAATTCTTAGAAAAATATGTTTTTCCATTTTATTTTTCAAATAATGAAACAGCTTTCATTTTAGCCTAGGCTGTTTATTAAAAATCTATACCTTGTCCCGATCAATGAGAAAGAATACGGACTGAAACCGTATCTCCAAAGCTGCGCGTTTATGGAGCTATCGAAGTTTCTGCTGGTTCCAAATAATACCGTGAAGTGAACCATAAAAGTAGGACTCAGTGCCGAGATCCGATGTTGCGAATTATCCTCAATCTTTTACCGGGCTTTGGTCCTTCGTAGACAATCGAATCTGTCGATTTTGATTTCACACTCTCTGCGCATTCCCGGCCGTATATCCTATAGGGATAAAGTTTTGCATGTCAAAAGGGAAGATGTTTTTTTTTATTAACTTAGACACGCACAATAGCCATTCTGAGATTGCAATTTATTCAATTATTCTCGACACCATGAGTAAAATAAATTAGTTTTTGAATCTTGGTTATCAGACCACGCCCGTGATTTATATTAGAAAATCATCCCTCATATTTTTCTCCAATTATTCAATGAAGTTGAACGGAATCGCGGTCTCAAAGAACGAACCCAAGAAAGGTGCCCTTTTACTGCTATAATAACCAATACCTTAGAACCAGAGCTACTTTATGTATCTTTAGAAAAGTGTGAATGGACCAGAAAAACAAAAAATGCAATGGTATTCTATGGAGCATAGAAATTGATATTTCATAGCAAAAATTAAGCGAGTGTGACAAACTACTACCGCTCAGTTATCAATCAATGATGGTTGACTGATGAATGAAATTAATCCTTGCACCGTGTGTTCGTATACAGAATCAATTTGTTTTGATTGTTTGGAAAAGGAAAATGAAAAAAAAAAGAGAAAACAAAAATGGGAGATATTCGATGATGAAATACGAAATTAGTCCAAACGGTGAAATCTAGAAGAATTCTGAACGGGATATCATTCATCATCGCATTTTTCAAGATACGTTTAATTTTTGACTAATTTTTTGTCTGGGATTCGCTGATGAGTGAGTGAAATTGTTGATAACAATTTTTGGCAACAAAGTAATCGAACATCCTGAATCTAGATACGTAGATACTTAAGATACGAATTAGTTAAAAAAATACCGGAAAAATATATCATCAAGCATTTTTTGTCCCTGGCAAAATTCCAATTTCGAAAAACGGTGGTGATAAGATTTAGCAGACTGCAGTACCTACACTACGTTGGCTCACGTTAGCCACTTTGTCTAAGCAGAAAGAGCGATGTTACAATTTGCGAATTTCCCCTTCTACGTCAAAGGGGAACTTATTACCCTGAGTAAGAGCAATTGATTTGATTAAAGTAAACGCGACACATGTGAACAGAATGTGTTTCTACTAACACTGAACGGCTTTCAGATTGTCAAAGGAGCTTGAAGGACCTCAAATTTTTGATTAAAGAGCTTAAACGAATATTGGCTAGTCGATGAGTTTCAAATTTAGGAAAAGTATGACTGGTGGTTAAAACTCTTCGAAAGTGTATTATAAATATGCCTACACGTATACCCGCCTGTGGATATTGTCTATTATATGCGATATTCTCTGTAGTTCTGAACCATTTATCTTCATTTTTATTCGATTCTTGTGATATCCATTCTGTTTCAAAATGGGACGTGATGGGTTTTACGATCGGTATCTAGCGTACAATTGGAATAATACTCGCTCAGATCTATATGCCTGCAGAAGAATCGAAGTGTAATCTTGCCAGATGTGAACTGCTGCACTCGAGCCAACTCTAGGGCAACCTATCATTGAGTAATACGCGACACTGTACCATCCATATGAGGATTTTTTTTTTTTTCCTTCTTTTTTAACCGAAGAAACCTACAGCTGGCTTTTAAAATCACCAACCAAAGCTCTTTCCTTGGGATATTCAGGTCGGAAGAAAAAGCTAAAAATAAAAATAAAAAATAAGAACACACGTGATTATATTTAACAAATTATTCTATACCTTACTGTATCCCAATCCGATTTCCGTGGGGAATATTTTCAGGTTATATTTAAGGGGTTAGGGTGCAAGAAGGGCTGAGGATGTAGCTGGCGTAGTTTTCATCCTGTGAAAGCCTAGAATGAGAAAATTAAGCTCTAGGTTAAATATCTCAGGAGCTTGAGTGACTCTAGAGCCTAATTTTCGACTAATGAAAAATTTATCATCGATCGCTCGTCTCTCCTCTTTAATCAAGACTGTCCAAAAAGTATAAAATAAAAAAAGTTTTAAATGTATTATTAATGCAACGGTTTCGAGACTGTATAAGAGAGATTTCTCATAATTATGCAAGAGCTCTTCGATTTAAAAAAAAATTATTTAATAATTTTTTTTTTTTTAGAAGAATACTTCATTAATTATCTACTCGAAAAATAATTTTAAGTAGCTCAAACACAACACAATTTCACAGGTGAAGTGGCGAAGTAGGAACGACGTTAAAAAACCGATGTAAAAAAATAAAGAACAAAAAAAAAAAAAAAAAATTGGGTGGGGTGTTGAGACTCGGGAATAATTTGACTTCGTAGCTGTGAGTAGAAAGCAAGAGGTAAAAATAAAGTTCTTGTCACCACATTTCATTTCATTTCATTTCATAATTCCACTTTTCTCTCCATATTTTCTTTATCTAATTTTTTTTTTTTTTCGTTTTTTTATTATTATTATTATTTTACTTTTGCTTTTTTCTTTTCTTGTCCTCATGGGTACAATACATGTACAAGTTATATATCTATAAGTATATACCAAAACAAATTTACTCTCGTTTTTCAAAGCTGGCAACAAAATTCCAAAGTTTATTTCAGTTATTACCTTATCTCCATAATCTCAGACCACTAACGTGGCTTTTCCATTAGGCTGTGTCCTCCGCGTTACGTTTACGTTAGCGTGCCAACTTTGCTTCAATTTACTCGTATACCTACTCGACGTAGTATACATATACCGCCCTGCAGGTACTTGGGATTTTAAGTCAAAGTTTTCTTTCACCAAGTGGTACAGCCCTTGACTTTTCGAGATGCTAGGTAAATTAGTTTAGGGTGGTTATTGCAGACAGTTATAAAGAGCAAAGGACCCTATAAATGCTGGACAAACATTCAGACGAAAGAAAAAATTAATTACATAGGTGAGCGAGGGTTTATAGAATTTAGTGGTTAATAGACGAATTTTTGATTTTCTTTTTCTTCTTCTCTCAAAGATTTGTCGTTTTAGACGAAATTCCAAACCGCCTTCAAGTTACGTCTGCAGATTGTGATGTATATTGGAGTTTAGAGTTAGAGTCGCCTTGAGTGGCGCGGGTAATGGTTCCCTGGAACTTCTCAACTTCAGATGGAATTACACCTCGTTCGAATAATATTTGACGGAGTAGATATATAGATTGGTAGAAATCTAGCGAGCTTATGAAATACAGAGCTCTCGATAAAAAAGTTTTCGATCCCTTATCAAAATACCTTTTTTTTTTTTTTTTCATTCGAAATGGTATTCTGATATTTTGAAAGTGGGATCCCTAGCTTCGCGGTCCAAAATTTCCGCAAATTACGTTCTGGAATTAATGGTCCAGAGATCGGAGCTTACGAGGGTTAAAAATCCTCAATTAAAAAAAAGAAGAAAAAGAAAAAAAAAATCGGAACGAAAATTGTGATTTCTAATTAACGTACGTATAAGGGATGAAATCAGCGAGTGTCGTTAATTGAGATTACCTGGAGATTTTCGAGGGAACAATCATCACCGGGACTAGAGTCTCCGTTATCATTAAAATCCCAAACTACCCTCCACAGGTCCGACACCGCGACGCTCTTTACTCGAAGACGAGAATGCGCGTGGTAAAGGGATGCTGCGAGGGGGTGAATATAGCTGAAAGCTCCCGCCCTGGCGCCTGGCGTCCAGACGCTACAAGTCAGTTCAGTATTCGCGCGCAGCCACTATCGGACGGTACGTACTTCAAATCACGGGATTTTCGAATTCGTTAGTTAATCCTGGTTGAAAAAATAATTAAAATGAATTTTCAGATCCTCGGATTAAAAGCGTATGATTTTCATTAGAATTTATAGATCTCTTTACCCCATATTATTTCGAAAGCTCCCATCTGCACAGTGTAAAGATTTAATTTTTTTTTTTTTTTTCATTTTGAGTAAATTGCGTAACTATTTCATTGACCGTAGGTGAGTTTGAAATAAAACAAAGAAAAAAAAAAAAAAAAAATCGTCTGCACCTCCGCGCGATATAAATATATTGTGTTATATAGGTAAATCAATTCGAATTTAATTAGTCAAAAGATTGATTAATTTTTAAAACAATGGATACGGAATCCTGTGAGAAGATGAAGTGAAGGTAATGAACAATAATTATAAAAATTTTTAACATTTGAAGTTTTGATTTTTTTAAAGTAAAATATATTTATAAGTGTATGTATTTGCGTGCTGAAGCAACCGAATCTTATCCGTAAGCCACGAAATTTTATTTTTCAAATGTTTCTTAAGTTTAGGTTGACTCTGAAAAAAGAACTTGCGTGCATTATACCAGTTTTTAGACTTTTATCAAACTCACTCACTCACTGACTCACTTTCCTACTCACTCACTCCGCTTTTGAAACTTAAAGTCTGGAGACTTTAAATCCTTGGGGGATTTTTGGTGAGAAGTTTTTTAAAGTCTTTGACTGGCCGTTAGAAAGAAGAGTATATATACCTTTTTTGGTTACCACATATTATAAAGGTAACTACCTCTGCATAATATATGAATGGCAAATTATGATTTATGAGAGTGTCTTTCGCCGTCAAAACCGATCGTCAAAGTTCGAAATTGATGAATGGGAGAGGCAGGATGATAAAAGTGTGTAAAATTTAAAAATTTCGAAAGACTACATTTTGTTTTTTATACCACATCTATAAATTGGATAATCAAGTATAATAACTTACGGGAAATAAATCGGGTAATTCGATGACAATGAAAGGATATAAAATATGCAGAGTGATGGTACATGTATATGCATATAAGATATTTGAGGGGGTGTGGTGCTTATTTGAAATTCCATAAGTTTTTACTTTTATTTTATGTCTATTTTACGACTGTCTTAAAGAGCAATGAATTTGGAGTGATATTGCGATGAAGGAGAGAAAGAGAGAGAGAGAGAGAGAGAGTTTCTGTAATCTATTTAACAAGTAATTTGAATTAATACTACAAGCGGCCATCTTACAGGAATTTAATAATCGAACAATAATCTAAAACGTATATATTTCTCCATAAAAAATCAATTTACAAACGATTGGGTAAAAATTTCAAAAATTCCTAATTTTACAAAATACGTTATTACTCTCTTCCTTTGTCTCAGTATACTTTTGATTGAGATTAAGGACTCCGTGAGGGATCCGGGAATATTAGCTACCTTATATTACCAATACCTGCCTTGTCTGGTTGTTTATCACCCAAACTTGGGACACACTCGATCACTGTATACCTATATTTGCTAAACCGTAGTGGACAGTGAATCGATCAGTAATCGACATTATAGGTATGAGGGGGCAAAGAGTGAAAATTTTTCTCTCAAATAATTGTATACATTACAAAAATAAAACAAAAATATATATATAAGGGTAGACAAAAAACGTGAAAAAAAAAATATCTACGAATCACGTTTACTCGGTGTCTACGCTGCATTATTACACTGGGACAAATTGTGAAATAGAATTATCCGGAGCTAGCTCTTCCTCTGCCCTTGCAGTAGGTAACTTTTAATATATCTGATTTATCAGCATACGTGGTGACCGCACGCTGGTTCAAGATATCTCTGTAATTAAATATTATATATATATATATATATATATATATATATATATATATATATATATATATATATATATATATATATATATATATATATATATATATATATATATATATATATATATATATATATATAATGGATTTTGGTTTCCCATGGTATTGAACAATTGTGTTGACTTGAGGTCAGTGTGTGAAACCATTTTGGTTGCGACCCGGCTAACTTCAAAATTTATATTCATTGTAATGTAATGCCTTTATAATTACCAGTAGGCTTCCGGGATGAAATTTCTGGTTCTATATTGCGTATATACATATATAAGTTATAAAATAAATGAAGCCTACAGATATAATTTACTCAAGTTCCAAACTTTAAACTGAAAATATAATTATTTTAACACAAAGTTTAAAATAGGATCGGCGAGACCCGAATTAATGAAATAGAAAGTTGATTGCCTCTGCCGGAGGACTTACTGAATAAACAATTAATACAAGATTAATTAGAAATAAAAACCTTTTGCCTTATAAATTACAGGATATTAATTTTTATTATTTTTTAATTTTTTTTTAATTTATTTTTTTTTTGCAACTCTTTTCATCCGAGATGATTATACGATTTTTAGGATTCAGAGAGGAGAATGAAATCGTTTACGATTTCTTGGCTAATTTCACAATTCCTCATCTTTATAACTCTTAAGTACCACCCAAGGTAAATGTATACCGTCTTGGTTATAAAACTGGAAGGAATAAAAATAAATAAATAATATTTTTAACGGTTGACGACCCTCAGAGCTTTCGATAAAATTTTTTTACCAAAGAATTTATCGCTCGTCGCACTACGTACTCAGGGTGTATTACGTAGTCTTGAAGTTAATGACCTGTTTTTTAAATTTTTATTCCACTGGTTTGACTCTGGGTGAAAATGACTTAAGCCGTCTAAGGAAGGGTATGATAAGAATAAGTAATAAGAAAGAAACCAAAAAGCGAGTCCCGCAAAGTGGGTAGAAATGGCTCGTAAATTCCGTTTGTTTTGGTCATTAGTCGTGGTTTTTGTTTCCTGACCCAGTTGAATTTGTTGAGGCACATATCCTCGACCGTTGAGATGGTTGGTTCAAATTTATGACGGAAACTAACCGTCGTAGACATCGGGTCCAACCCGACCCTAGAATCAAACTAAAATTAGGTTTCAGAATTCCTAAGGAAAAATCTTGCCCCAGGACCCAGGCGACCCATCAAACTTCGATTTTTGCTGCGATTTGGAGCAGAGGGTGGAGGTCCTCCGCCCTTTCCATCTTCTTTAAAGTCTTATCTCTCTCCAGCTCGGGGTTAGCTTGGGGGGGAAAAAAAGTTATGCTGTAAACGGCGAGAAGGAAAGAGAGATAGAAGAAAAAAAATAAAAATAATAATAATAATAATAATAAAAATGCGAGAAAAGAAAAGAGTCAGAGTGCTCGGCCTTAACATTTAGGACTCGTGTCAATGGGTGATCGTTTCAGTTTCAGGTACGCCCATCGTTTGTCCTTTTCGACTATGGAAATAAAACTCCATGTTTTCCTACCGTTTAGAACATCGTCGTTTATCAGCAACTGAGAGAAATAAAAAAGATTGCATTAGAGAAGCTGTTTACCATAGAATTCCCTTGCTATTATACCGTATATTTTTTTTTTCTCTTATAAGATAACGGACTTCCCCCGTGACTGGTACATACACACTAGAATTCTGACCTCGAATAAAATCGAAAGAAAATTGGAAAGAGATCTGATAGATTTCCTTCTAGTATTTAACGGGCGTTTTTCTCCCTTGGTTATAATAAAATAAAACTTAATGCATAAATCGTGATATGGGAAAATCTTACCGGGATGTGAATTCCGGAAATTGTACCTACTCCTTTAGAAACTTGAAGTGTGTACATCGGCCTATGAGAGAGCACAACTCTAACTATTAGTTCTTGGGAATCTCGTGATATTAAACTGGCTGGAAGTTTAATAATAACGCGGTATAACGCCCTGCCGTATGTATAATAATGTGTACCGTATATATATATATGTATATATAGGTATATATACGATTAAGGTTACCCAGTCCTTGCCGAAGTACTACGAACTCTCCTGGATGTTATCAGTATCAGTCGTTTGCGAGCTCGGTTATCACACAGCTCAATTTCCCGGGGATTAATAGTGTTAAATAAAATCATCCTTAAAGCCGTGAAATAAATCCCGTGGATACTTATAACAAACTTATATATACCTACGTATTCCGAGATATAAATGTAACGAAGGAGAGTAAAAAAAAAACAAAACGGTTTGATCAGGCAAATCAAAAAAATTGCAACAACCGATGCATCTTCAATTTATCGCGGTGATATCTTATACAATATTTTTTTTTTTTTTTGAGTTTTTATTGCCTATAAGGATTTTCAGTTTTCAACACAGGTAGGTGGGTATACCTATTACGTAGTTGATGAGGAAGCCGCAAGCCCTCCAGAATGCAATTACTCTCGTGTTCTCTGAAGCTGAAGAATGAAAAGACGGAGCTAAAAGCCTCCCTCGACACTTAGCTACCCATTGGCAGAGCCATTTCGAAGAAGGGCCGTGCAGCCGCACCCAGTATTTCCGCTTGTGTAAGATAACGAGATACACAGCACATCGTATGGGGGTCTGCCAAATTTTCGCGCTAAAATTCCGCGTTAAGTTTTCCCGAAATTTCTACCTCTTGTTCTACCGTAACTGGAACCGTTGTACATACGTATGTACATACCTTCGGGTCAAAGTATGTAGCGTCAAGCTCAGCCATGCATCCACCATGTCCAAATCGACGTTTGCGAGCGGAAAAATGAAAAAATGATTAATTTCGGGATAGATTTATTCGGTTTTTGATTTTTGATTTTTTTTTTTTTGATTTATTTTTGCGGTGTTATTGCGAGTAACGTATACATACGTGTGCCTTAGGCGATAATTGAAAGAAAACAATCCATTCATATATGAAAAATAATTTACTGTTTCATTTTTAGGTAGAGGTGTCGATATTTATCACCCCTTTACGTTGATTGAAATCAAATTAAACAATTTTATTACCATATTTATCACAGCCAGAGATTGATACGTGACCTGAAATATGTATTCTGAAATTCTGGATCAGTATCAACATTTATTATCGTAATACAGCTGTTAGCACTACTGATTTTCTACATACCCCTGGCAGACAGGCTATTTACTTCGAAATTATAAAGCTCCGGTAAAATAATGTAGAAATTGCCTGTCAGCAGCATCTGAAAGTGGAGGAGAAATTTTATCATCCTTTTACTGTTTTCCACTTCTAGGAGATTCTCGTTGTTGTATACCGCGTTAATGGCCGGATTTTATCAAGATAACAAGGCCTTAACAGCCGGCAATGAGGCTATGAGTCTGGGTCACAGATATATACCTACATAACGTAGAGGTTACTTTTATTATAAATCGATGAAATTAGCATCTAAGAATTGATCAGATCTAATCCAAGTAATCGTCTTCAAATTTTTACCAATTTCAATTCGTCTATAGGTGTGTAATAAATAATACATCAAGACATATTGTACACAGTTTAATTTCTATAAAACGTGGGACTACGTGTCTCTCACCATCTCGTATTTAATGAGAAGTTTTTGTACGAGTATATATGTATACATACATACATACATATCGTCGAGGAAACAGTGAGCTCGCTATATTTTTAAATATAAATTTGAATTTAATTAAAAAGTAATTAAGCCGAAGAATGGTTGGGGATGAAAATTGTTGTTCCTCCATGTGCACGATTATCAACGAGATTGACCTACGCTATATATTGCAGCTTTGCGAAATTTTCGTGTGGATGAAATTTTTTTAAACTTTATTCTTTCTGCGTACAAACCAGACTTTTCGGTTCGAGTATCTTATTAATTAATATTCATACAATGATAGTTCCCATAACTTACTTCGAACCCCAATATATTTCTCGAGTATAAATTCGTAATTAGCAGTCAAACGGATGGGGTTTGATGATGGGAAAGGGGAAAGCGAAACATCGAAACCACGTAGAATTGTAATAATCATAATTAACTGATTAGGGTCTGATAATTTGTTGTTGTTACGATCCAGAGTATGTTATTTCACAACCTCCGTATGATTAGGGGTGGTAAAATGTGGATTTAGAAATATCACGGTAAGTGATTACAAAATTATGTTCTGTGTTGAATAAAATTTATCTGTTCATACATAATATTACGTGGAATCGTAAATCATGAGAATGATTGTGTCTTCGATGGTGAGAGAGAACTATGGGAAAGTAGAAAGTTACACGTACCTTTTGCCCTGTAGTTTTATCGGTGCCAAAAGCGAGAAGAAGATCTTGCGGAAGAGAAATAATTCGAAACAAGACACAAGCCTGCAACCTCACAGGAGATAAATATAAAGAAAAAGTAGAACTCCCCGTTCGAGTATACTTTCTTTTTATTTTTTATTATTTTTTTGTTTTTGTATCTCCCAAGTAGAAAGATTCCGTAACGGCAATAAACGACTTCGTGAGGAGGTACTACGGTCAATCTCATCGTCGGAGATGTCGAAGCATTTATTGTCAGATCCGGATACAGACAACTTTCGTAACAAATTTTTCTTCCCCCTCGTGGATTCAACGATATAATATATTAAAGCTGACGATACACAAGATCGTGATAAGCTGCCAACCCTGTAGGTAGACGTAATCAAAATATTTTTTAATCGTATATCTGGAGCCGAAGAGTGCTTGCTGAATCTATCAAATTTATGAAATGTTCGTCGAATTTCATTTTTCTTATTGTATATTGTATATTTTTATTTTACTAGGTATACAGTATCTACTGCTTTTAAAAATCCATTCATACATGCATTTCGACCAACATTAAGAGCACTTAAGACCACCTTTTGCTCTAGCAAGATATTATTATCCATGCTGAGCGCAAACACGAGAACGCACTTCCTTAACTTTTGTTACGTGATTTTACACGGGCCTCGTAAATGTACGTAGTTTTCTTTAATGACATACGTAAGAATAACAACGAATAGTATCCATTGTCGAACGTCATCTGGGATATTGACGATAGGAATTAGATTAGACAAAATCGAGATTTTACGCCAAGTTTGAAAACGATTTCGGTACATTTATATGTGCATATGACATCGATTCTCGTTCTATCTAAGCACTAAATTGATAGTTTATATCATCGATAATTTTGCTCTAAAAATTTTCCCATTACCCTGTTTGTCTGCGACCGTGAAGGGAGGTTATAGTAATATCAATAATTTTTAAGAGAGAAGAAGAAGCAAAAAATAAAAAGAAGAAGAAGAAGAAGAAGAAGAAAAAAAAAGAAGATTTTCATATTTATACACATTGAAGTGGACACTTTGTCCCCGCAGCTCGTTATCGTAGCTGTGCGTATAATTTACATAGAGAAGATGAACGGGGTGTATGATGTGCGAATACGTAGCCAACTTGTAGGCCTGAGTAAAACCAGCGTATCTTACCAGATATAGATACGCTGTTTTCACTCGTGACCCCAATTAACATGAATAATTAGAAACGTGACGAAGTGAGGGTGAGTTTACTGCTGTCCTTTAGCTCTCGAGTTTCACGCCTCGCTTTCCATGTATTAAATTGCGAAACATTCAACGCGTATGTAAAACCCATTATACTTTATAGTTTCGCAGTGTTTGAACGATGGGCTGAATTCGCGATTTGAATAGCTGGTATTGGAGTGTTTTTGACAACTCGTCCTGCGTGGGGATATTATTATTTTTATTTTTTGTTGCTTGTTGTTATAACCGTTGAGAGATAAGACAGAATAGGCATTGTAAAACGTCGTTGAATAAGCGCTGAGACGTAAAGAAATCCTAAAGCGTGTGTATAGGTATAGCTTTTGGTTAACATTGGAAATCCAAAACTAAGGAAATTTTATTTTTTCGCTACACTCGAAGTAGGGAAGTAAAATAAGCCACCTAAAGATTTACAGTTGTAAGAATTTATTCCTCCGAGACTTCTTCTTCCTTCGATCGATTTTTTCCTTGTTTACTTCTTTGCCAAATATTGAAAAAGCCTCGAATTTCTACACATTTATTCGATGTACAGAGAATGTATTTTTGAGACAAGAATTTCTAAGCTTTTGTACTAAGATTGTATATTATACATATAAATATAAGTTGTGACACAGGAAACTTTCCGAGGATATTCTATTCCGTCTTCTGGGATTTTAGACGTTTCTTAGCAATTAAATAAGTCTCTCTTGTCGCGTAGGAACTCTGTAATAGTCAGTATCCTTCGCGAATTTAATCCTTCACGCCGACTCGCCCTTCTTATATTCTTCCCTTGACTTTTCTTGGGTTACTATCCAAGTCCCTGAAAATGACACTTTCACGAGGCAATCCCAGAAGCATAAAAGAAAGAACATGAAAAGTTTACGCCAAGAAATCGCGCTATACTTAGATATAAAATAGAAAATACTGAAATAAGCTTTAACCCGAGTTTTAAAACGCTGGAGTAAAACGTAGAGAAAATTTTCTGTCTTATATACCCTCGATTAATTAAATCCGTATCGATTCTTTTTTCGAAACGTTTAGCATAGCGATTCGCACTTAGAAATATATAAATTCTAACTTTTTTTTTTTTGTAATTTTTTTTTGTTCCTAATTTTTTTCGTAGCATCGAGGTGATAAATGGCTTCATTTGTCTTTACCCTTATAAGTAAAGGGCCTAGCTATCACGGAGATTCGTCCTCCGGGAAATGAAATTCAAAATCATGACTTACGACCCCAAAAAGAGAAATTCACCGCTTAATTATCATTTTTAGCTGCAAGTTTCTGTGGCAATAAGTTTTCGGTACGTTTAAAAAAATGGGAATTAGCGGTTTATATAATAAACTGTGCATCTGATATACCTGGATAATTAAAATCAGCTGAGAACAAGTCGGGGTATGAATTATAAAAGTTATTAAACCGTATCTGCCGCATTCGTATTGCTAGCATGATCATAACAGGAAATAATTTGATTAAAGAATTAATTGGCAAACTACCATTAACTTTTTTTTATTTTTTATTTATTATTATTATTATTATTATTATTCTTTTTTTTTTTACAAAAAATTGGAATGAATTTAGGCCAATTAACTGAATGCACTCTACGTTAAATACCGCATGATATATATACCGGGCAGTATTTTTCAAACACAATTACGCTGCCCGCATAATCCCCAATAATTGGAGCACTAAACATCGCTGTTATTAACTTAATTTACGTAGATATAATGCACCCGGCTTCCTGTTTTCGTTTTATACACAATTTTCGGAATCCTGAAAGAGAATACGTTTAGGGGGTCGGTATAATATAAGGTATACCTATATATGTTCACGCAATTACCAAATTGTCTTGGTATCAGTTCCAGGAACCTTCCCTCTTACGGAGCATTTCGACAATGGAATACATGATTTACGGAAAAGGAAGACCTGCGTATTAAAAAGAGGCACTTTCACCTATTACATTTTATATTGTTCGAGTAAATTTTTTTTTCTTATATTTTCTAGGTCATTTCCACTATCACAATTTCGTACAGTAATTCGCACATTATCCTCGTATTGAGGAGCCTCATTCTTTTTTAGTTATTTTCAAAACCACTTCTAGCAATACACGAGGTCCCAAAGATCGAAGATTTTATTTTTACGATTTAGAATAGGGAAAATAATATGCTCATGCATACACACCAGGAATCCAGAATCACGACTTCCATAGTTTACGACGGTTTGAGAATATCCGGTGGTAAAATTGATCTCAATCTCTTGTTTGCATCTCAAATCCGATCATTTTCATATCTGTGACGCGATCTTCCATTTCAAATTCTAAAGTATTCAGTTTTCGTTAGTATAGAGTGAAAAATTTTTCCAGAAATCATTACTTATAAAATTCTTTTATTTTTCATTTTTTTTTTTTTTGTTTATTTCTCTCGTTTCTTTCTCAACGACATACATCCTAGAAGATGAATATAACTCCTGATCGCAATCTACTGCACTTGGTACAAATTCTACTTATATATCGGTAGATAGTGGCGGTTGAATGCGGCGGACGTGGCGTCACAAACTAGCAGATGGTGGTTTTACCTTCCGGTTAATTTGACTTGAAACTTGGAGAAGTTTCCTCTACAATTGCTGCAAGAACCGGAAACTGCATTGATTCTAGTGGGTATTACTTAAGCACCAGCTGGTGTACGGCGTCTATTCCATTGAGTTTATACTCAAATTATCCCACCGTCTTCATTAATCTCGGAAATTGTATCGCAATCTAGAAGTCAGAAAGTGATATTCAAGCTTATTCATCTTGACGCTTTCATTATTTAGTTGCAGGAAGCCGATGGATTAAAACTTCGTCAATACCGCGTTGCACCTACATTATCAAATATTCAAACTGTTATAAACTTTTCTTTACTTAGCGATAGAAATCAGGATCCATAATCGTCAGTTACTTTGCATTTCGATCTTTCCAATAATTTTAATATTTCGAACTTCAACGTTTCTGAAAATTCGAAATCGTAATTTTTACCATTCGAAGTTTTAACTTCGATATGTCCCGAAATTTCTGTCACAGTTAAGATCGTGGAGAAGTGCAGAGAGTACTTTAACTTTGAATAAAAACATTATAACGATGTATATATATTTTCATACAGTTAGTTAATTTTACTTTTTTCACTCTTTATCAAGGGCTCCTTTCTATCTTTGCCTGTTCAATGTTCAGAGAGCCGTTGTTCCACAGTTGTATGTTTTAATTAAGAGCTAGTCAAAGTTAGCGGATCGTTAAGAGGCGATCAAACAACGACGTTAGACACCTTGGGCCGTCGCGCGTGCCTGAGCAGTGATCCAATGTAAGATCAGAGAGGGAAGAAGGATAAACATAACGTGAGTGCGATGAGAAAAAAAAGATCAAAAAATATAAAAATAAAAAAATAAAATGAAATAAAAAAAGAATGAAAAGGAACAAGAGAGAAATTTACACAGTCTTTTATTCCCTATTTTATTTATCGTATTTTCTTACGCTTTGTACATTTTTTAGTAAGAGTCACGTACTTCGGGGAAACCCACGTCGTAGGGGTACCTATACCCATCGCGTGACGAAGGGAGACAAGATGAAAGAAATCGTTTAACTGAAACGAACCTCTATTCGCTATTCTTAGGTGAGGTGAGACAGTTCCTTTTCGTAAGACTAAGGCAGGATCGTCCGTCTTTTTGTCTTTCGAATGACATGAAATAAGAGTTTGGCAGGCGATTGCCAATCTTTTTCTTTCCACTTTGTAAATTTTTTTTTTTTTACTTTTTTCTCTTATGCCGACGATCAAGCAATTTCATCTCATTCAAATCGCCTTTCATCGTAATTTTTCTGGCTTCAGAGTCAAAACGAAAGAAGTTCCATTTCTCATTTTTACGTATAATTATTATTAATTAATTATACCGAAAAAGAAAACTAATCAGCAATATTTTTGTAGGATTTCAAAGAATATTAAGGACGACTATTACACCATTTTGAAATCAGCTTTAACAAAGTAGGTGTATATAATTATTGTTCGAGCTTTTCCACGCGAGCCAGGCACTCTGTTTTCCGAGGGTAACTTCCGCTTGGATAAATGTGTTTTTGGAACGGTTGAATCCGCAAACCCCAGAGTGGATTATTACGCTTCTATAATCCGTTCGCGTTTAAAGGTACTTGCAAAAGCTGTAGCATTTTCGCGTGTAGAGGTACAGGTGTGAGGGTAGGGGTAGGACCACGATGATCGTGAGGGTATATCGTATATATATATAGATGAGAAAAGAGAAAAACGAGATAAACGACTAAGCGAGATCTTATTTTGAGAAATACGATATCACGAAAGCTGTTGATCTTCCGACTTAGGAATTTCAATTTCACGGGTTGAAATATTCAAGCTGTTGTGGGAAAATTTTGAGAAAATTTAAATAACTTTCAACCTAAAAGTGAAAAGATAAACGTCGTGTGGAAGAGAGAGGCTGGGGCTTACTCACCGGATTTTATGTTAGCTACTACCACACCCGGACCTTAAGACAAGCTTTTAAGCTCTAATACTCCGTGCGCTTCATATCTTCCGTATCAAATCTGCCCAATAAATTGCTCCTCGCTTATCTCTCATCACCGTAAATCATTTCTAATACCGTTCATACTTCCCTGAAATGTAATTAGCCGGTTTGTAGTAGTTATAATTTATGGGTATTGAATCGACTGAATAGTACATGAATTAACGTAATATGTCAATCAGCCATCATTCACTCTGGTAATCGATTCCTTTGAGAACAAGATGAAGTAGGAATTCCAATATCCAGCAAGTTAGTTCCGTATATTTGCCGGTCTTGCGAGAAGATATGGAGCAGTGAATTACCCCCGGTTTTTGAATTGCCAAATTTTTCGTATTCCTTATATTTCGGGATCCATAACCCCACCATAATCTCACTTTTTTTTCTATAATAAAAATTTTACAATCTAAGCCTCAAACAAAAAGCAGAAAAATAATCCTTCGAAAGTATTATATAGGTATATTACCCATAAACCCACGTCGATCTTTTATATCCGAAAAGAATAATGTTGTCCGATGCTCCCGGAGGTCGGACATAAATCTTCGGCTTGAATGTCATTATAAATTTTTATAGAAGATTATCGTCGTGCATAATTTTATACCTATCTCGAAATTCACAATTGGTTTGATAAATTTTTTTATAGGTACAGAATGAAGACTGGACTGATTTTTAATTTATACTTTTCACAAAATTTCAACAATAATCGATCCACTTTCGATATGAGATTTTATCGTGATTTGTACAGCTCGTTTGGAAAGGTTGTTTCATCATGAGCGATAAATCCCCACCCTGCAGGGACGAAATGTATCGTATAGTGGTTGACGATTATAATTTCAAAGTATAAAAAATCCGGGTCAAATGAGTCAGTAAAATTGTAGAAATTCGATTCCTCTCAACCCACGCTCGAATTCTAACAGCACTTGAGTGGTGGAAAAGTGACGTGTAAAATTGAAATTCAATCGAACAAAAAATTGGAAGCTTAAGCGAACTCGCTGAACCTGTACACCTTTCCACCCCTTTGATACTCTCTGTATAAACCTGACGGGATAAAAAAAAAAAAGTCGTTAATTTTGGCATCGAATGAACGAGAAAAATAAATACCTGTATATATATATTCGCGCTTTTGTCCACGAATCGATAAGAATTTAATACATTTTTTTAAATGCAGAATTAGGAAATCCTTCGGTAAAACGTGGACGAAATTTTCATACCTACTTTCAGCGAATGCATATTGATCATAATTTTTATATCTAAGTAAAAAAAAAATATGTATATATATATATATATACAAATAAAAGGGCAAAGTACTTTGAAAAATGTCTAACCACCTGCGGGAGAGGAATAAGACGTAGAGGCCTGCTTCTCAAAGTCTGGGTGGGTGAGGGTTGGAGGAGTTTCTTAAAGGGTCCTAAAATTAATGAAATAATTTATTGCGTAAGTTTAATCGTAAATAATACGAGCTTGCACGTCTTTCGCAGGTTATATATATATACCTAAATACTTTTCCTCCGCGCGGCATGATAAAAAATGGTGAAATATCTTATCAGCTAGCCAAGAAAAGACATAAACAAGACCGCAAGGTTAGGATATTACGAACCAATGCTGCCCAGTGATTCGTGTCACGTGTTGGAAGGTTTATCCACTATATGAGAGGGTGCGTCTGCTTCGTGCCTTAGCAATTGCCACCCTAAGATGCGGGGGCTCTCTGTGTTCCAATGTGCCCAAGATAATCTACCCTTCCTTTTACCATCAGCGGTATGGCTCCCCGATTGATTGCAGAGATATATAAAATAGGGCGCGAGAAGTAACGTGGGGTACTAAAGTAAGGGTGATACTTAGGAGAAAAAAATCTTAGCGTTCAAATAATTTAAGCCTTTTCCTTCGGCTAGACGGGGGTATACATAGATACCATAAAGGCCGAGAAATGGTGGAGCGATTTGTTGTCTAGGTTGACGTGAGACCTTGGTCTTGAGATAACTTTGGACAAGATCGTATTTCTTCATAATTTTCGAGCCATTTATCCTCTTCAAAGAGTATTGTGGCAGGGGTACGTTCGTAGCTGTGTACCGGATGTCATTTTTACTTATTCACAAGCAATGATGTTCAAATTATTTTCATGGAAAATTTCCAAGTGACGAATATACCGGATTTTGGATTCTATATATAGTGTTGATTCTCTCCGTGCTGATGAGGATGAAAGAGTGGATTATCATTCCTGTCGTTATACTTGCGCGCTGTTAGAGACAATTGATGGAATTCTTGAGTAAAACATTAAGGCAGATAAAGATGCCTGGTGAATTTATAAGCGGCAATTCAGTAGCACTTTGGAATTTGAACCGACAGAGGAAAACTCTTTTTGAAATATGTATTATATACGAGTACCTATACCTACCTACTCACGGACCAACAATGGAAGTCGAAAAAGATTTGAATACGAAATCGCACTGACGCCGCACGTCTCTACCGAATTTCTGAAAGATACCTACAGGCCACAATCAGACGTGAAAGTAATTCAGTTTCTAACTAAACAGTTGGGTAGAGGTAGGTACTCGAGTTCTCTATCTCTTTGTATTAAACTTTGCGGATTTACATTCATAGATATTTATGCGCATTCAATACGAATTCAATCGAATTTATATCTACCTACTACAGCAATATTCTAAAACACTTCGAAACTTATAAACTAAAATATGGAAACCACCCAATTAAACACTCGAAAACTTTAAACTCGCTAACGGATCCAATTTTCGAAAATTCTATATGACATGTCGTCGGTTTTAAATAATAAGGGATTAAGAAAGATTTACACCTCTATTATCGGGATTTCATTTTCACTATAGGTACACGATGGATATCCGATAGAAAATCGATTATGGAAATAGAGCTGAATTTTAATCATGGATTCAATCGGGGTCAATGACGACGAAGATTATTCTGCTTTCATATGAAATAGATTTTTGTTTTTTTTTAAGTTAGAATAGGATTTTGAAATCTCGTTATTGCCAATTTCTTAATTTTCTTTCTTTACCTGGGCAGGGTATTTAGCGTCTACATCGATATGGTTTAGTACTCGATCCATTTATCAACCTTAAAATCCTTGTTTATGACGCGGTGTCGGGTGAAGTAAAGAGCGATGTATGGATCGACTTAATCTCCTATTGAAATGTGTCAAATTTTTGAAGATGATTGATGTTCGCGAATCAGGCTTAACTCTGTGTGCCAACATTGCTGATTATGATAGTGTTAGAATTTAATTTTCAATTACTCGGAGAGCTAGACTGTCAAGATCTCAAGTTCAAAAATAAGTTAAACGCATTTCGGGTATTTTTTTTTTTTTTTTTTTGTATAGTGACTGCGCAAAATTTTGTCTGCTGCGTGAAATCTTGCCATGATACATCGTCGCGCGAGACAACAGGGTTGTAAAATTTACAAGAAATTTTTTTTAAACAACAAAACTTTCGGGTTGTGGATATCAAGTTTCTCATTCCTTACGACGACACACCTGGGGAACGGTGATAATTTACTCCTTTCGCAAAAAGCTGCTGCTCAAGTTTTGCACTTTATTGATATGACGTCGGTTTTTTGGTGATGCAGTAATTCCCCGTTATTGTTATGCTTCGTTTAGAAGAGACGATAATTTCACTTGAAGTAAAATAGCGTTTTTTTAAATTAGCGATATTTTCTCAATATTGAATGGCAGAAAGCATGTAGCGGTTCCCCAAAAATTGTGGTTTTTCAAGGAAGAAAAGAAAGAAAAGAAAATTGAGATAAAAATCAGACAAGTTCCGCGAGCTGAATCAGCAACATTATCACAAGGTGGGAGGTACAGATAGAAAGCCCAACGAAAAGTAGAAGAATTTTTATAAATTCAAGACGTGCATCGAGCGACAGAAGCCAGTAAAAAAGATAACGCAGTGGCTGCTTTCATCTGTTTTTCTTAAAAAAATATATAGTATATGTATATACTTTTTATTTTTGTGCAAAAAAATTTTCTATAGAAGGAAAATACGAAAACGCCGGAAGTATGAACCGTAATAATCGACGAGATAAAAATAGTAGGGCGACCATCTGATCTCTGTATAGGTATAAGAGGGTAAAAGTTTGAACAGACACTGACAAATGACACTTTTGTTTTCATCGAGATTGAAACCGTTTCCATCCCACCTTTGCATATACTTGTGATTAATGCGATAAAGCTCAACGACTTGAAAACCTGCACAGGGAGAAAAAAGAACCATTATTCTGTGTCCCAAAAGCGCAAAGCTCCGTCATACTCGTGTGTGACAAAAATGAAAGAAGAAAACAGATAAAAATAATAAAAATAAAATGAAAAAAGGCAGGCAAAAAGAGAAACAAATAAATGTAACATAGTTCTGAGATAAGGATAACATATGATCCACTAAGTGTACATTATTTATATAGATAACTGACTGAATATTCTGAGTTATAATAATTCTTACTCTTCTTGAATTTCAAAATCGCAAAAGCTCGTACGTAATTTCTCGTGGAATAATTAACGCGGTAATTTAGATGAAATATCTGCAGCATTATGACCGCAACGTCACGAGAGTAAACTCATCCAATGAATTTCCTAACCAACACTCAGCAGACCCCGGTGTTATGACGACGTCAGCGTCCGATTCCAGGTCATTCGTCATACCGAAGATTAATTTTTCGTTGGTTATTTTATTAAAGTATTGAAAAAAAAGCATTAAAAAAATTCTGTATTATCATTCGCGAAAGTAAAGAATGAACTAACCACCGAGTAGAGCTGGTGGAGACTGTTCAACTAAGTACTGACTTCATGAAGGTAAGTCTTGGGGCGTGAAATCAAGGTGATGAGATGAGAAATCGAGTTGGAAGAGTTTGAAAAGCTGATTAGACACTGGCGGATAGAATGAGAGGGCGCCGAAATGAATTGCGAGGTTCAAAGCCGTCTCATGATCAGCCATAAAGTCAATTGAAAAATTGGTAAAAACCTGCACCATCACCCATATCTGACGCGACGACTGTCTAGCTGTCTTTCAGTTTCTCTAAATACTTTTTTCCTGTAGGCTTTTTCCTTGAGCCGCTTGCGGTATGGCAGAAAGCATTTCCGTGTCAAGTTTCTTCTAATTCGTGAGCGAGCTTGAACCTCAGGGTTTCCAGATATCGAGTGGTTTCTTCGCTAATGCCTTCGGCTCTTGGAGTCCCCAGCGCGTTACGAAATGGCGGATCTTTATTTTATCGGCTTTCGATGTACTTGTATGTATGTATGTACATACATACGTCTACATGCATACACAGAGTGACGAGTATTGTCAACGAGGAATGCCAAACTCCGTTTCATAAACGGAACTTATCAACTACGATACGATGCAAGATCTCATTTTCGGCGGGAGTTAAAGTAACACAATATCAGAAGCTATGGGGATGACAGAAAGACACGTACGTGTCCCTTGGCACCGGGGCGAAATGGAAAGAGCTTTTTCGAGCTTCCAGTCGTTCTATGTGCTCAAAAAGAAGTTGAAGCTCACCCCGTATCTGCAGTTTTTCGATTTTCTTATCTGCATTATTTATCAGCGAGGTAAATTACGGCCCTTTTCCAGTTCTCAAAAACTGAACACAAGAACCCAAGCTTGTTCAAACATCTTATTCTTATCAGGTTTAACTCCTTCCGTCTTTTTCAAACGACGCCATTCGCTTTGCTAGTCCATAAACATCTTTCCAACTTCCGACGCGATAAACGTCTAGCCTTTTTCATGTTGTATCGCAGATTTGATTGATAATATTTACAGCGTGTAGCGAACGGCGAACAGTGATCAAGTGATCGATGGGTCCTCGTTGATCGTTTAGATGTAGCAGATGCTACACAACCGCGGTTTATGGTTTCAATTCTGTGGTTTGAAATTTTGGTCCGCATTAATAAAGAAAAAAAAACAAAAAAAAGGTTAAACCTCTGCAGACAAGGGTAAAGCTGTTTTGGTAAATGGTTTCAGGAATCACGAACATCGAATCTGAATTTACCTAACAATACGGGGTTGGTACCGACTCGGTGTTCCGGGAGAGTCTTAATTAGTCACTGCTTATACCTACCTATGTTTGTGGGACCAGCGTGGTGCGGTAGCGCGGTGTTACACTCTACTTGAACCCTTTCAGCGATGTTTGTTAAAGTGCCACACCATCAACTGAATACTAAGAAGCTTTGGAAATGTCGAAAGCGTCCGGGGGGGGGATGGTAAAAATTTACATGTAAACTAAGTCTAATTACGACTATCGATTTCACCAGTATCGTATATAATGAAGATAATGAGAAAAATATATTCAACAACCGTTTGTTTAACTCGTTAGTAATTCGATATACTTTAACGTATGGATTGAAAAATTGAAATACTAGTCAACGTTCAAGGTTCTTCATTTTTTATAACTCGGATGAAAAGTTGGACAATTTAGTTTCAAAATCTGATAAATTTTAGTCACCTACATACGTGGGAGAATATTTGAGGAGAGGAAGAAGAGAGGAGAAACAAAAAGAAACACAAGATTTGGTTTACCGAAACAAGGGGAAGAAGGTGTATTTGCTTAGCTCGCATGGAGCATTGGTGTGGTGTGTGATGTTATCCACCGAAATTGGAACGTATAGACTTTCTTGTTTGTCCTACGTGTGTGTTGGTAAGGGAAGGAGATAGAGATACACGAGTCACGAATGTGCAATTGTACTGGTACCTAATACCAAATTCTACCCACGCGTACAATGACCGTCGTTTCCCAGTTATAATTTATTGCTGGTTTTACGATAATTTCATTGGTATTTGGAGCCGTGAAATACCGCGGTAGCGTCAGCACCCCATATTTCACAATGAAATATCGTGGAGGTCAATTTTGGGGATGGAAACGTCGTTCAGAATGGGTTTTCGAATAGGTATGAGATGGGCAGATCAAGAACAAGATCACTGAATGTGATATTCTTTGAAAAATTTTTTCGTATCGTTAAGATTTAACGATGCGAGACGAATGGTAACTCCGACCTATAACGAAAGAAAACAACCAATTGTTACAATGGCGATATTTCATCTCGTCAATCTTCACAGAGTTTCGATTTTGTTTCGAGGTTGGTCGTTTCGACGAAACATATTCTCCATCAATCTTGATAAATCGCTAGCACGTCAACCGCCACAACCTCCTTTTCTACGCGACCAACATCGTCTACCTGCCACGTCTAAGTATGGCCAACAGACTTTTCAAACTCTCGATACTCCCGGAGGCTTTATACGATCGTAAATTCTGACCAACACTCGAGAACGGATCCCGACCCACCGTACTACCGCTTTGACCAGCATATGGAGCACTCCCGCTTGTCCTTAGTCACATTACTCTTCCTATTCAAAAAAAATTAAGATCACCGTAAAATTAATGTGTTAAGTAATTTCGCTGAATTGAATGATGTTTTTTGTTGCGAATTATTGGGTCACCTATTTTTTTTTTTTTTTTTCCTTTTGAAATGACGGAAAATCCCATGTGGAACAGTTTTCTGAGTTGGACTCGAACTCACTACATCGCGTCTTAACGAATCCAATTCTGCTACTCGAGTCATAGAAGGAATAAACGGCGCCTTTCAAATCCCCGACCTCGTTTACCTGGCTTTCCTTTTAACCACCTGGTATTTTTCCACATTTTCACAAAACACGTAGCGCAGTCTCCAAGGTATTTATTCTCTCAGTATCTGCGTTGACTTGGCCGGCTTACTAACACACCGCGATTCATCCCATGCTTTACTTTACCTTTACCTTGATGTGGTGTATTGTTTTACTTGACAATAAATTACTTCAGATTTTTTTTGTTTTATTATTGCCTCATCGTCGCGTAATTATTTTTTTGAAGCTTTGCTTTGATGCTGACTACGTACTTTTTTTTTTTCTTTTATATAAGCGTTCGAAAGCCTTTTGTAATTAGGCTTAATATAATTACAAAATTTATTCCAAATGGGTTTTTCATTATACATCATTATTTACGAAATCTCGGACCCTATCGTCTTTGACTGAGTCATCGATTCGTAATCTCGTAGTTTAATCTTTGATTTATGTTCGATAAGATCTGTTTTATCGTTGAAAGGCCATTGAGCGAAAATGGCTTCTAATAAATCGAATCAGATTCCTTCCCTTTCTTCGTATTTATCTGATTTATTTCATCGTTTAGCCATGTTTACTTTTACTTGTCACACAAAATGGGGAACCGGCTTTTAAGCCCAGGTGGAAACAGAGGCTAGAATACGACGGTCAAATGTACCCAAGAGATCGAAATGTAAACACTACACTGTTACCCAAAGGGATTGAGTTCCGGGCTATCCAAGTTTTGTTGTTTCAGTCTACCTACTCGGGGGAATAAACACGTTGACAGAAATGTAACAGACCAGACCGCAGGCAATGGTAACATTATCGCACTCCATTTCATTCGGTTTTCAAACTTGAAGGTATTGAAGTTGGAAAAAAAAAATAATTTCATGAAGTGACAGACAGTATAAAGCCTTGAACTCTTACAAAATTGGTTAACGTGATGGGGTAATTATTTCCGAGACAAGTGTATGCAATGCGCTTGTCAGTCCTTATCGTATGTGCAGATTCGAAAATACGGGGATTTCCAGAATGTCAACGCTACTTCAGCCTCTGCAAATAGTATGTTGAAGAAACGTGACGAGATTACATATCGAAAGATATTTGTGTGTATCTATTTCGAGTATAAATTCCTTGCAGAAACTTTGGGGGAATTTTGCCTCATATCCGGGATAGTATGAGATACGTTGTGTAATACGCTGTTTCATCGAACCGAAACTTTTTCCAAGTTCGATCGTCGTCGAGATATATGTATATCTCTATACGGTCTTCAGATAACCACACGGTATTGGAGCTTACGTTCAGAAATGATTCCATCGATACGCCGCTGTCTTCGAAACCGATCAGCAGAGATTTTGTGAGCTTAGGAATTCGGAGAGAAAGAGATATACGTGGCCCTTCAAATTTTATACGGCAAATCGTTCGATGTGTGAACAGGCTTTTCGTCCTTTTAAAGCTTCTTCAAACAATTCAGAAATATCGATGTTCATCCGTCAATACGTCAAATCGCAAGTCTGACGATTGATGGATATATAAATATAACGATCACGATTATTATACGTATAGAAAATAACCGATTACATTGTGGCTGAAATCGTTAATCAGAAAATATTCAATTACCTTCTTCTTGTTAGTTCTTATTAGCCATTTCATTTGAATAGCGGTTCGTCATACGTACAGACGGAATTAGTGCAACCCTTAGAACTAATGCAAAAAAAACTTCAAGGGATACGGACCGCTGCTTTCATCCCCTAGTTCTAGTCAGAAGATCCTTTAACATCTCACGATATTTGTGCCTGGAGTATTTACTCGACTGTACAGACAGACAGGCGGTCTACAGGGATTTTGGTGGCTTTGACATGTTTGCTTCTGACGATGTTTAACCATCTTTCAATTCACGTATCTACATATAATGCTGTACTAAAGACTGTACATATACGTTACGCAAGCTTTCATTATTACAGCTTATTCAGAAATCAGTATCAGGTTATATTATGTATTGCTCAACGTCTTGATGACACATCGAGAAAAACAGTTCACAAGAATCTGTTATCTATGGGGGACTACAGATGCCGGGTCTGATTTATTGGAATCTAAAGTCACTTCTTTGTGAGATAAATTTTTTGTTTTAAAAACGACTAAAAACGAATCTAGGAAAACACGAGGAGATAAATGTTAGATGAGTTACCCTCGTGAAAAATGATGTAGACATCAATAATTTCATTCGCTATATTATTCAATCTCGGACGTGTTACTGCAGAGAATTTAATATCAGTTGTCTGCAAAGTTACCTCATACCGTAGGTATAACGTACGGAACTATTTCGTCATTAACTTTGACCTAACTTTATCAAACTTAATTCTTATTCCATATTTCGTACAACCTGGAAGCACCATCATTGTACCTGCAATATGTCTCCATGAGAGTTCCTCGAAACTTTCCTACCAAAGAAGTCATCTAAAGTTGAATATGTCGTCGCCAAGATACTGTGGATTTAGGCTGTTGTATCATTTTGTCAAGAAGCAAAGTACGAACAGTCGATATTACTTAGAAAAAGATAATTTATTTATTTTCCGAATGAGTGGTGACAATAATTATCGAATAAATAAAAATGAAGAAACTCTATTTTCCGGGATTATTGCTTCGTCGATTTTTCCATGTTACGATTTCAGATGAAATATTTCCAGTTAATGCTATTTCAATCGTGAAGGAAGCTCAATATGCCAACTACTCGTACTGTATTTGTATCAGCAGGTTTTTCTATCGCGTAATGTTTGAGTCTACTTGTTCGCAAAATCGAGTATCATCAAACGGACGCTTTGCTTGTCGATTTACAAATCGTTTTTTTAAACGTTGGATTTTCTTGGAAAACAGACTAACCGGCAAATTGGTGATAAATCCAATCACGATTAAATGTGCCGTTGAGTAATCACCGATTTATAGATGATATGGCGACAATTCGTCTAATACTGTGCGCAATGATTATTCGTCAGATACTTGAGAAATCACATGTTATTTTCGTTTTTCCTCACTGCTGCTGTACGGGGAACTTTCAGATAACGTTTCGAAGTAAATAAGCTGATTTCGTATCGCTGTTTATTACCATTATTTACACAATTACGTATGCGATAAGACTGCACAATGAACGTTGCAGGTATAAATATAAGACAAACTGTGTATCTCTGTCATAACAAAACGAGTATCCCTAAAGTGCGGTAATTACTCTATAAAATCTCTCACTTTTCTACAACTTTCCAAATTATTAAAAAAAAAAAAAGACAATACATCAAGATGACCAAGGCATCGTTCGCTCTTATTTTCGTTGTGGCCCTAGTGGTCATCGCCGACGTTCCGGCGTTGACAAACGCGGCTTTAACCAATTCCTCCCATCATCTTATCGTTGGAAACAGATTACCCGGTGATTATCTGCTCAGCCAGCAGGTAAGCAATCTCATAAACCAACATTCGCATGTTTGAAGGACACTTGTTCAACGAAAAATTATCCATTCCTTCCAGGTCGTCTCAAAATCGAGTACCTGGCTTACGGTTGTGACAAAGGATGTTACTTTCAACACTCCTAACTACCAGATCATATCTCAGGTGAGAGCTTTGGACCAGAAAACCAATGGAAACGGGGCGTACGCTTCCATCACATACGGTGGTCCAGGAAACCGTAATGTCACTGTACACTTCAAGAGCACGCGTGGACATAGCATTAATTTCATACTCGAAGTATACGGACGCTGATCACCCCTTGCGGAAATTCTTGGGATCAAATTTTGGAAACTTTTTGTAAATTGTCAATACTTTCTGATTATTCCTGAAATTGAGTTGATGATTGAATAAACACTTTGGAAATAAGTTCCCTTTCATCATTATTCTACACCCTTCACTGCATTCATTTTGTTGAAAATATTTTTCGTGAATTCAATTAGGGATTTCGAAAAGTGTCCACAGACTCAGCTCTCATTAGATATCTCAAAGAATTTGCAATGATACATCATTCTCACGAATGTATGTACATGTGTGATAAAACTGGGGTTTTCCTATCTTATAAGAGCGTGTCTTTACACCGAGATATGCTCTGTTCTCGGCAAATCAGATAATCAGAACGATGAATCGCGATTTTATCAATGTTACGTACATTTTGTTTGACTGACACTGGTGAAATTGCCATTTAAATGTACCATATACATATATTTCATTACTTCGACACGTAACAGATACGTAATTTTCGCAACTACAATGTGACAAGGTTTTTTGAGAATATAGATCACCCCTATCGTCACGTCACACTAGACATCTCAAAGAACCAGTGCTCCATCATCCTTACATATATGTTGTACGAAACTAAGTTTTCTGCATCTTAAAAGCGTATCTATACGCCGAGATGCACTCTGCTCTTCGCAAAGCAGAATAATAAAACGTATCTGCACATTGAGATACGGTCGTTTCTCGACAAAACAGGAAAAAAATTCTCATGTATAAATATAGAGTTAAATTTGAATCTTCACGATATTATTCACCGAGTATTCTTCAAGCAAGTTAATGCTCTGTAAAATCGTTAACTCTAATTAATCTTTCTAAAAATTACAAAAAAAAAAAAAAAATGTAACAAGATGATCAAAGCATCATTTGCTTTTCTTTTCGTCGTGGGCATAGTGGCCCTCGCTAACTATCCAGCGGGGATAAACGCGGTTGATAACAGGCCCTCTCGTCATCTGATTCTTGGAAATAGAGTAGTTGGTGATAATTTTATGAACCGGCAGGTAAGCATTCATTTAAACCAACATTGGCAGGTATGAATTATGTATACTTGTTTAATGAGAAGTGGTGAATTCCTTTAAATTCGTCAGAAAGTCCAGCTCATTGGACCATATCGTGACACTGGATGTCAGTTTCGGTGGTATAAGAAAAACTAGGACCATTACTCACGTGAGATCTATGGACCAGAAAACCAACGGTAAAGGGGCAACCGCAACCGTCATATCCAGTGGAATAGAATACCGTCAAATTACTATTCGCTTCGAGAGCTTACGCTCGCACGGCATCGATTTCAATCTCGACATATTTGGCTGATGTTTGTAACTGTGTGGCTAATTTTCATTAAATACCATCCAATTAATTGCTAAATTGAATTGATAATTGAATAAACACTTCGAAAATTAGTTCCCTTTGTCATTCAATTAGTACCCTCAATTGCATTCTCTTCATTTGTATCAATTTCAGCGAGTTCAGTTCGGATAAACGCTATCGGGTTAACGGACACAATCGATACTATCAATAACTATTGTGGAAAAAAAAGTATTTTATAAACGAAGATGCGTCATAAGAAGAAGTTTCCGGTCAGCGTCAAGGTAGCTCGGTATGCCAACTAGTTGTACTTTATTCGTATCAACAGGTTCTCTTATCGCGTAATACTCGAGTCTAAATGATCAGAACATCAGATAACATCAAACGGACACTTTCCTCGTCGATTAACAGTTGCTTCTTTGAACGTTGGGTTTTTTCTTAGATTACAGATTAACTATAGAAAAAATTTATGATAAAATCGATTACGAATAAATGTGCCATTGGGAAATCACAGATTTATATACACGATACGGTGACAATCCGGCGAATTTATTCGGACAATTTACACAGTCACCTTATTATTAATTGATATTTGATAACGATTATTCGTCTGATACTTGGGAAATCGCTTCATCTGCCCTATTTTTGTATAACCAATAATAGCTAAAAATAAATACGCTGATTTCTTATCTCTGTTTACGATTATTACTCACACAATCACGTGTGCGATAAGTTTGCACAATGAACATTGGTATAAATATGAGAGATGGTGTATCTCTATGTCATATTAAAACGAGTATCAATCAAATACGGTAATACTTTATAAAATCTCTCACTCTTATTAAACTTTCTGAAGTTATTAAAAAAAAAAAAAAGACAATACATCAAGATGACTAAGGCATCGTTTGCTCTTCTTTTCGTTGTGGGCCTAGTGGTTGTCGCCAACGTTCCGGCGTTGACAGACGCAGCTGTGACAAATTCGTCTCATAATCTTATTGTTGGAAGCAGAGTAACCGGTGATTATCTTCTTTACAAGGAGGTAAGCAATCTCTTAAGCCATTATTGACACGTTTGTAGCACGCTTGTTTAGTAAGAAATTGTCCATTCCTTCCAGGCTGTCACCAAATCGAGTACCTGGCTTACGGTTGTGACAAAGGATGTTACTTTCAACACTCCTAACTACCAGACCATATCTCAGGTGAGAGCTTTGGACCAGAAAACCAACGGAAACGGGGCGTACGCTTCCATCACATCCGGTGGTCCAGGAAACCGTAATGTCACTGTACACTTCAAGAGCACACGTGGACATAGCATTAATTTCATACTCGAAATATACGGACGTTGATCACCCCTGCGGAAATTCTTTGGATCAAATATTGGCAACTTTTTTTGAAATGTTGAGTACCATCTAATTATTCGTTGAATTGAGTTGATGATTGAATAAAGAGTTTATAAATGACTTCATTTTGTTATTATTTTAGACACCTCGACTGCATTCATTTTTTACTCATAATTAGCGTCGTACTTTGGTGATGTGAATATTTGAAAAATAATTTAAATACCCAAAAGTCTAAATATTTGAGAAATTTTATATCCCTGTATTGGGTAGATTTGACAAGACTCGGTGAACTTATCTCGCCTAAGCTAGATCCTTTCAAAGAATTGAATCCCTTGTGAATTTCCATAACTTAATTGGGCATAAACAGTCAAGCATCTATATATATATACTCATCCGTTGTCGAAGTTAGGAAGATGGAATTACTGTCGTTTCGGTTACTCATTCAATGATATCGTGCAGAAGCCAGACTTAGTAATGAGGACTGATTTGAAGGGAATATTACGCACCATGAAATGCGAATAATTAGTCTGAAACGGTCCGTGAAACCAGAATCAATGTCGTTGGGGGTTACAGGCGAACCGCTGTTACTGGAAGCCTTGAATAATCGCGTTTCATCTCCTGCCATCTTTTGTATTACTTACAATAAAAAACCAATAGACGAGAGATAAAATACAAAATGAGAAAGAAAGAAAAAAAAAGGGAATAACGTTCCACGAAATATTTTACCGTATAGTGACCAATGAAGGCGATAACTTTCACGAAATACTCCAATCATACTGATCGAGATACTCTATGAAATGTGTAAAACTGCAATGGTAGGATCTCGAATTATTTTCAGAATATCACAGGATTTATGAAGTCATTTTTCAATTAGGTTACGCGATAATGAAGCATAATTCAATTTCCTTGAATCAACGAGTATATTTGATCTGCTATTCTCATTTCCTATATTCCTTATTTTTCCTGTATAATGATTAGTTATTCGCAGGAGTCAGCTGGACCACCCTCAGATCTTCATAACAACGTGAAATTTCTATACAACAACGTGTCTGTAAACTAGTTCAAAGTATTACCGCAGGCAGATATACATGGCCTTGTTAACTTTTTGCTGTTTGAAGTGCCTGTTATCAGCACAAGCGTGGTGATGAGAAATTTATCAGAGGTCCTATAGTCGAGGGGATCTTATACCGGAAATAGTCTGGTTGTTATTCAAAGGAAATCACTTTCCAGCTCATTATACAGGCTCGATTATCGTTGTAATCTGATTCGCAGAGTAAAAACTTTTTTTCTTTAATTTAGCCAAATCTTACCTTTATACCTTAGCTCATTGCAGAATAAGGTACTGTAATAGATTCCTCCAAACTTTATTATTTTCTACTCATTTTCACCTCGGTTCGGATTGTACCGATTTCATTCTGTGTTCTTTACTTTTTGCCTCATTTTTATTTGATGGAAACACATTTTCCATTACAGATTTCTTACAAATTCACCCCAAAATATATATTTTTAAATTACTCTTTACACTTTGGACGGATTCCAGACTCGAAAAATACTTTCAAGTAGCTTTAATACAGAATTTTCTTTGCCGTTGAGCTGCTCAATGTTTAAGTATCGTACTTTGATAACGTGAACACATTTGCTTTCTGTTTCATAAATTCAATTTTATTACCAATATGATCGTCTTCAATATCTTTTAGTGATAATCTGATAAATGGAGTCCCAGATCTGTGGGACTCTGGCTTTAAATTATACACAGAGATTTTAAATGATAATGTGATTGATGCGTAAGGATTTGAAAACGTTGAATGTATTCCGACGTATCGTGACGTAAATTCTATGTGTTTCTTATTTTTTTCTTTTTTGTTGGGAACGAAAAAAAACGACATGATGTTTGTATAAAAATGGAAGTTTCGAGGTACCCATATTGATAAAAGCTTTTCACCCTAGTGGAATCGGGCTGAAAATATTGCGGACTTTTTTTGTAGACGGAAAACTTTGTATGCGAAATTTATTGCCCATCTTTAAAATTGTTACTTTTTTAAAAGTTTCTGTTCCTGACCCTTATACGATATCTACAAATTCAATATTCGATGATACAAGTTTTTAAAGACCAAAGAAAAAAAGAAAAGAAAAAAGAAAAAATTCCCTAATTCGTGTAAACGCGTGTTTCTGACGCATATACGTGTATAAGTCTTTTCTTCACCCTCATGTAGAATCCTTGACGTTTCTTCGGACGGTTGAATAGTTCAGAAAACGAGACGGAATAATATTACCATGAGAATGGCGCGTGAGAAAGTTATAAAAACTAGAAAAGCTGTATAAAAAAAAGGAGGGACAAGAAAAAAAATAAAATAAAATAAAATCATATAAAATAAAAAAAAAATAAAATAAGAGTCTCTCCATCAAACGTGCAGTGAAGCTTCTTTCTAGCTTTACATCTCCTAGCCGTTTTTATATCTTTGTTTTTTTTTTGTCTTTCTCTTCCTTTTTTTTATTCTTCAACATTTCACCGGAGGGATTTTTGTACAAGTTTCCTCACACTTTTTCTACGCCAAACACAGGTAGCTCTAGAGTTTATAAATAATCCCCACGGTTCTGTGCCTAGGGGCATTTTATACTCGAAAAAAGGCTGCCTGATGTACTCTTCAATGCTGGTGATGTTTTATTTGAAATTTATTTTTTATAGGTATATATGTCTTCTTTCTTTTTTACTTGAACGTTACCAATATTCTATTTATAAAATAGGAAACTGCAGCGAAAATAAAATATACCAAACCAAAGTCTATTTTAGAATTGGAGAAAGAAAAAATTTAAAAAAAAAATGAAAAATTACGTCAAATGCAAAATTTAATAGAATAAATTATAAGAACGCTGTAATAAATATAATAGGTGATAAATTCTTGTTCACCTTAAACGACGAAGTAGATTGCATCTCGAGTTCCTTTCGGAAAATTTTACGTAGGTATATCTATACCATGGGTTGAAAATTAGCATAAACTGAGGGCGGGAATGGCTTCTGAGTATAGGCGATATTCGATATCAATTCGCGAAACGTGACGCTCCGAAGTTCTAGCCTGTAATTAGATCGGATATACACATACAGAATTACTCAGAATGCCATTTATGTTCCGTTCTCATGATGAATTTTAATTAACTGAATCTGCCTTTACCTTCGTTTTGTATACACGGGAACCGGGTGTTCCTACATGTTATAGACATAGGGTTGCGTGATTATTGTGATTCTCGCTTCTCGTTCAGAATTAAGCTGCAATTAAGAGAAGAATTTATATACGTATATACATGTTACACAGTGCGGAACACATGTGTGTGGTATTTTGATAATAGATTTAGGAATACGCAAATAATTTTAGCGATAAATTGATCCAAGTGAGAAATTCATATATGAAATAGCCGGTTCGTTTGATCAGGGATGCAAAATGCGTCGACCACCCCGTAACGACCATAATATCTTTCCTTACACGTTCTCGTAATGGCACCAACCACCGAACGTGCGAAAATATATTCCGACACCCCTAACTGCAAGCTAGGATAAATATATGTAGTTGAGGAAGAGTCGAGAAGTTGTAAAAGTAAGAAAATAAAAAATTATACATATGTAGTGTATATAGGAATTAAAGTGAAAAAAGTTATTTTGATATCAAAGTGGGGAAAGTCGAGAGCCATACGTATATACCCACTTACATCATGGGTAAATTTTTGTGTTATGAATCCTTTTATTTTTTTGTATTAGTAAAATTAAAATATAATCATCAGAGTAGAAGGAGCGTTATACTGTAGGTAAATACATACATGCATCGTATTACGACGATGATGAATAACGATATCACGCGTGAAATAATTTGGAAGAAAAAAAAAATGTAAAAGACAGAAGATGCTGTCCCGGAGATAAAAGTCTGGGCTACTGTTCTATCAAACATGAGGCTTGCCGTCGTAAAATCGAACGTGAAATAAAACTCGGTATTTTTTTTTTTTCTCTCTTGGACCCTTAAAGCTCCGGCCGTGGCCCGGAGGGGCTTTTTTTCTGCCCGCGAAATTTGCCAGTAAAATAAAATCTTTTATTAGAAGTTTTAGGGGCGCAACGTTTCTTTCCTTTTTTGTTTTTATTTTGATTTTTGTATTTTTTTTTTTTTTGTATTTTTTTTTTTTTACTTGCATTTTATTTTTCGCCGTATTCACCAAACACACACGTGGGATAGTTATTACAGTTTTATAAGTTCATGGCTCTCAAAACACGATGCACAGACTTTCTGTCGCCTACGGCCGAACGAACGAGATGGTCAAAATATAGCAACGTTTGTAGTATATAGCGAACGTTATCATTTTACCCCGTTGCGGACGAAAGTCTCTCCAAGGGTAGAGAGAAACTGAATAAATTTCGAATCTTCTATCCGCACGGACAAAGTGAAACCCCGAAGTGACCCAGTGTCAGTTACTTTAAAAATGCATAGAATTTGAAAACAAGATTTTATAGAGGTCTGATTACTTGCCTGTATCTACATACGTACATACATACATATGTATGTACATACGTACGTATGTATACATACCTACCTACCTACCTACCTACGTCATCCCTCTTTACTCGTGCACTGTAGGACTCACTTCAAAAGATTTTTATTGTCGGTTCTTTTTCCCCTGAGATGTGCTTTCATCCTATACGATAGAATTTTTATTCCTGTATTTAATTTAACGACTATACGCTTTGCACTCGATTGTGCGAAATGGAGAAAGGAAATATACCTGTGTATTTCCAACTATCAAGTAGTAGTAGTACCTATATGATTCAGATCTAAGAATATTAATAAAAAAAGACCTATGATTCCACTCTTCTTGTTATTTCTATCAAACCTTTAACTTATCAAGTATCTAATGTCTCAGCATGGACAATACTTGCTATTGACCGTCACTACACATGTATACTATGCATACATATATGAAACATATTATCGCGAGAGTGAAGTGGCAATATATCGTATCTCTAAGACATTGATACCACTAACTTTGATACTGACTCTATCGAGTAACGGATGTGTCATGTTGAAGGTTTCAACAACAGATAGTCAATCATCTGGTATCGCGTGGTGTCAAGCATCAGAACTGGAAATTCCAAGATTTGCGGAAGGGATTTTCAGCAGTAAATTATTTCAAATAGAAATTTTAATATAGGAATTCACGATTCTCATGTAACCTAAATGTTTCAATTTATTATTCAGTTTATTCGTCGTAAGTTAAGTTTGTATATCCATAAAAGCAGCGGCAGTAGTAGCAGCAGCAGCAGCGGCTATACAGACTTGGAAAGGAAGGAATTTTTCAAATATTCTTATCATTCTCGAATATAAATACGGAATTGAAATTCCATATTTCTACTAACCGTATAGGCGGCGACCGTTATAAATCGATGAATCGAAGTTAATAAATTTGAATATGTCGAACGTTTTTTTCCTTCGGGATACCAGTCATCGCTTTTTCTTTTAAATTATATTTATTCCAGACAGTTAAACGGAAGTAGCTGTAGATACGACGATAAAATCGCGGCTCTAACGTCCCAGAAATAATTAATATATTCTTATAATTTTTTTGAATATATTTCCGAAATATCGCTATTGTTTTTTTTTTTTTTTTTATATATATTTTTTTCTTTTTAATTTCGCGCGTGACTCAATTCGGTTCGTACCAGAATTGAATGAGCTACTTTTACCGCTGGTAGGTATACATATAAGAAGAGAAAAAAAAAAATATAATGAGTATCGTTTCCATCTAGACTTTCGTCGAGAGACACGACCATCTGAGTAAACCAGCTGTCTTACAGAATTTACTTTGAACTGAGAACAATTTTGCAGAAAAGATTCTCCGTTGTTATAGTTTTTTTTTTTTTTTTGCGAACGAAATAACGTTCTCGACCAGACGATAGTATATACGAGTCCTGAATTTACTGATATTGAAGAATTTATAGAGCTCGTGTAAAAAATTTAATAAGATAAATTACGGTAGGTATGTCATCTCATGTGCAAATAACTTTTTGAACAAAATTTGAACAATTTCATACGAATGACTGCCTTGATGTTTATTCAATTATATATATATATATATTGTACCGCTAAGACCCTTGAGTAGGAGATGTTGAGGACTCTGAGTACTCAAAGTCGTTAAATTTACTATAGCATACGAAACCATGACAAGGGTAGTTACTACCCTGGTAGATAGGCAGATAGGAAGGTGGCTTGGTGGATAGGTAGGGCATTGGTCCTCGCACGTGGTACATTATACATATTATACTATGAGACAGCATTAAAATTAGTACACAGATGCAGATAAACCACGACAAACGTTAATGGTGGCAGAACACGTGCTCCTATACACCTCATACCTACTGGGTATAAGGTTATATATGTATATGTATACGTGAGTGGTTAATGTCGATTATATTAGCCTACATGGGACCTAATGGACGGTGTATCGGAAATTACCAAGCGTTATATTGGCACGTATTCGATTATTTCGTGCCTTTGACTGATGAACGAAAAGAAAAGAAAAAAAAAAAAAAAAAAAGAAGAGAAATCTTCCAACTGCTTTGTGTCTGATAAAAAAAAAAAAGAAGCAGGAGTCTTTGTGTTAGATAATGTGAGAAATATTCGGAAAGACGTTATATTGACAATGAGCTAAATTTTTCTTACATTTTCCATTCGGTGACGTCTTTCATAATAATGGTGTGAAAAAGTAGGTATGATAATTTTATTCAATAATTTACTATATCAGGTTATTGAAATCTTGAAAGACAGACAAAGAAAAGATTTTCTCAATTTATTATACTCGTGCCGTATAGGTACAATGAAAACGGCGTTTATGAAGTGACTTTAAATCACATCATTCCGATGTTTAATTAAATTCCCGTTTCGCTTTAGGTACGTATGCATGTTTCTTCGGTAATTTTCGCATCATGACAGACGATTAATATCGAGACTATTCACGCTTATGATCGTGATTAATATCACTGCTTGTCATACACGATCGAGGAAACGTTTCACTGAACATTCAAGTGATATTCCATTAGTGTAATTACAGCATGAGAATTTCTCGGTATATTCATGTCGTTTAAGTATTGAAAATACTAGACAAGTAGACTTTTGACTCTTCAATATCAACGACACCGTGATTAATGTAAAGCTATTCAAAGTTTCAATACGACGTGTTCAAACTCTGAAATCTAGTGAATGTCGTAATGGCTATTAAAAACTGGTATGTTCCACTTCTCGAGAGGCATACTACCTGCACGACGTGAACTGAATCACATTTTACCACCAACACTTGAGATAATACGTATGAACGGGGTTACATCACATCCCTGCAGGTCATAGACTATGGAGGTAGTGAAAGGTACATACCTTTTTATCAGTATTCAAGATGACTGAACACTTTTATAAGGGCATTTATCTATCGAGGATATAAAAATGTTGTGTCAAAAGGGCGTTTTTGCTATCTACGTCATTCAACTCAGGATATACTTCGTATCATCATTTTTATCCTGGATCATTAAAATTGTGCCCAACTCAAGGTGTAAATCGAGAATCATTATCATTGACGATACTTTGCCGACGCTGATGCTCGGAGACGATTTCAGAGCTTTCGCTTATTTATTACCAAGTAAATATCTCATCCGCATGAATTCCTTACTAAACCAATTTGTGTACAAGTGGTTGTGTACAAGTTGCCAGATGAAAACAAAACACTCGTATCGAACTACGAGATATGAAATCTTATACTTTACGCTTCCGATTCTGAGCCATGGGTGATGATACAAAATCCGTGAACTGGCTGACCTTTGGATTATCCTGCGTCACCCGCATCCTTTACGGGGAGAAACGATCTACATAATTTATCTCTGCTTTCAGAGCGGCTATACTCGCTCACGACCATGCATGTAGCAACTTGCACGACTGCAGGGTCAGTATCATAGTCATAAATAATTGTTTACAGACTTTACTTCTTGCCATATAAAATTCACGAAACCAAAAAGGGCTCCCATTCGGTACTTAAAATTAATCAAATTAACCGATAGACTGTACTTTGCTGATAGTCATAACTACTGATAAGAAACGTCGCATTTGACTGGTATTGATGAGATTAACTCTAATTCATCATCGAGGACTATAACGCACACCTGCTTGAGCTTCGAATTATAACAGGTTCATTCGCCATTATTTGATGTTATCTCGTACAAATTAACAATGTTATCTATGAATCGACTGATATCGAACATAGGCTTTTGGAGGTTTAGCCATGATCGTCTTGCCAAGGATCATTTAAATAGTGGCAAGCTCGGAGTGAAGAACAAAAATTATCAACAATAACGACAGCTCACAGTGCTTATAAAATTTGATCGCAAAAAATTTACTGATCGATTGCCAAGTAGATATTTCGTATACGATAATTTCTATACTAAAGATTTTTATTTTCAAAAAAAAACTTCGTGTACGATTATAAGTTGAACCGAAAATAAGAAGAAAATAAAAACGTGTCTTACTACAAATCGTGAAGCACTATTCCTGTCGATCATTTTTAACACATCAGTTAGCTGCTTCTTCGATCATCGTGCTTGCAACACTCTTCTGATTCTAAACCATGGCTGATAATAAGAAACCCATAAACTGGTGGAGCTTTGGATTGGCCTGCGTCATCCGCATCATTTTCTGGGGACTAACGATCTTCATATTTATTCTCTGCTTTCAAAGCGGCAACTCGTTCACCACCATCCATGTAGGAGCTACTACGATAGCGGTTAGTACATATACAATATACACACACGTTATATACATATTTTTAAATACCTGTACACACTTTACTTCTTGCTATTGATTTCACAAAATCAAAATTATACCCCTCAATCGATTTGTAAAATTAATTAAATTAACTCCTGCAGTGTACATTGATGATGATCGAGGCTATTCTCGCCCTCTCTAAAGACGCTTTACTCGCCAATATATTCTCTAAGCGGGGTATAGTCAGGATTCATTGGATGCTGCAGTTCCTGGGACTGGAAATGGTCGTCGTCGGGGCCGCGGCAATTTTTTATGACAAGATGCAAGATGATATTCCCCACTTTACAACTGCTCATGGGAAAATGGGTCTAATCGTCACCATCTTCTCTGTTTGCATCGGTATTGCCGCTGTTCCTGCATTGCACACAAAATTCGTACCCAATGTAATAGGCGTTGATAGATTCAGACGTGGTCATATATACCTTGCCGTGATTGCCCTTATCTTTTTGTGGATTGTACAACTTACCGGATTCTACACACCCTGGTGGACCGCTTCGAACACTCTCACCTACGTTGCAATGACCGCCTATGTGATCGGCGGATTTTGCCTCCTCGCCAAACCCGTCTACGGGACTTTAATGCAGAGTATTCGTGGATGATGTGACAGAATTAATTTTAGATGTGGTAGATTTATCTGAATCCGTAAACTCTCAAAGTAAAACAATTTGGATGTGGGGAAAGCCTGGGCAAGATGGATACACCAGGAAAAAGGAATTCCTGCTTTATTTTGGATAATTCAAATCATGACGCCAAATCGGTGATTGGAGATATAGAAAACATCGACGTCGGGTAGATAACAGTCTGATTTGTGCTCTCGTGGCGAGTGGTCGATCGTTGTAGTCGAAAATCGCTTAGAAATGTATAGTTGTGATATTCTCAGTGTGAGAAAACAAGTTTATATTCACATGGAGTGCTTGAATATATACTTTTAATATATGACATTATTCTATTTGACTCTCTCTTTGACGTCCCAAAGTTTATTTTCAAAAATTATAGTTTAATTAATTATATATTAAATTTTCAAATTGCATTGCCGTATCAGGTAAAATGAATACCCGATCCATTTTGCCCGGATATATTTGTTAGTAGATTTCTTTTTAATATTTTTTTATTTTATTCAGTTTTCCAACAATGAAAAATCATATTTTTAATACAGCGTGCGGAAAGTACGTTTTTCCATGCCTGTGGAGAGTGCGGAAAGTGATTGTTCCCCGTACTGAACCGTAATGTGACACAAATTTTCATTGTAAAATTAATCGAGCTTACTACTATGTTACGTCATTGTTTCTTTTCCTTTCCGTACCTTGTGTTGAAAAATATTATTTCATTCTAGTTAATACATAAGAAAGACTGCACAAGCAAAACGTGCTAGAAATAGTGATTGCTGAGGTTACAAAAAATCTATAAAATCGAGTACGAAGGATTCTGGTATACCTACCTTTTCGCGCAGATCCAGGACAATATCTATAAATCGTAACGTATTACACCGAATTAGCAGAGTACCTATAGGGCTTTCGATAATCATATACCTACATATTAGTGCTAGTCTTTCAGTTTTCTTTTTATTTTTATTTTTCATTTCTTTTATAGACCTCTGAGTGTATACGATAAGCATTAAATTTCGAAGAGGGATATGGTAATGAAAACGAACTGCTGCATGCGTAACCGACGTAGGAGGGCAAAGTTTGCCTACTATGCGAAATGCTAAATAGAAATTGCGACTACAGGACGTTAGCGGTAAATTTGAGTTTATGGTGGCTAGTTATTGGCTGCCCAGATCCTATTACAGGACGATATCTCACGATTTCTGATACCTCGAAATCGGATCCCGTTTACAAACGTCACGAAATTTTGACCGCATATATGTATAACCTTAACCTAAACCTAAACCTTGGTTAAGGCTCCCTTGGTTCACTTACGATGACGAACCTAATATTAATGTTTACTTTGTTTGTTGTTATATGGCTTATACCTGGCTTACCGCTATCACATCATTGAATACAAGAGACTACTAAACCTTCTCAGTGTGTGTACAACCGTCTGTAATATTAATATACGACCTATACGAACGAAACCCGCTTAAAACTTTGGGATCAAAGGTGAAAGGAACATCGTTCCCGAATTTTGGGTACATAAAGCTGTAGTAGAGCGTGAGTTATATTTCGCCGGGGATTACGCGAGGCATACTTTATATTGTATAGGGGGCATTACATGCCTAAACGATTAAACGAAAATTTCGAAAATATTTGAAAACTAAAAAAGAAAATGAAAGGTATCGAGTTTCCATTACCGGCCTCGTATTAGAATTTATTAAATCTGTATTTGAAATACAGTCTTTGAACATTATTTCGTATTTTATTGATAGTTGATTTTAGGAAATAATTCAAAAGCTTTTACACGTAGCGTACCTGATCGTGAAACTGATTCATATCTTATGCATAGGTTCTGATTAAAGTTCTATACACGGATAGAGCGTACGTATAGGTATAATAGGCCACTGACAAGTTATACTTGCTGCACCAGAAATTACTACGTTAAGTTATACCTTATATACCTTACGATCGGTAGTACATACAGACAGAATAGGATAACCATGCGCTGATATAACTCTGAAAGTAATCAACGCTCGGATTGCAACTCAGCGTGTTGCACCTCCGGGTAATCTGTACCCAAGACGATTAAATTTTTGATAAATAAATACCCGCGTTTCCTCTCGTATAGAAATACTCAAATATTGATTGTCAATTTAATTACACCTCCTTATTTCACAATGAGACACATTGTATACGGTGAATTACTTAGCCTCGACCCGGGCGGTAATAGATATGGTAATTATACCTACCTTGTCCTATAATCGGCCAGAGGAACTCGAATATGCAAATGTTGTCTGATCGCTATATCTCGGGTTTGCATTCCAGTTCGTGGGGCTCAGGGTAATCGTGTAATCCGCCATTTTTTTTCGAGGATTTTTGAAAGCAACATACCGATATTACCGCTCCTTAATTTCGAGTTAAAGCTGAACGAGTGTAAATTGTAGAAATGATTTAGATTTTTCGAAAGGGTGAAGTAGGCTCGCATGTACGCCCGCAGGTTTCTACTTCTGTCTATATGTTCTATACTTTTAGTCCTGCGGGGCCCGGTACTTGAAGGAAAGGTAAGAAAGCTATCAGAAGGAAGCATCAGAGCGCGAGATCCGGGTGTATGTACGATAAAGGTAAAAGTATACCGAAGTTCGGATCCAAGCGGAACGTTCGAGTGGAATTCAAGTAATTTAGTTACTTTGAGAGGTTTGGGGCGCGTTCTATGAGAAGAAGCGAGAGAAGAGATCCGAGTCGAGCTGAACCGAAGTGAGGACAGCAAAGAAGAAAAGAGAAGAGAAGAGAAGAGAAGAGAAGAGAAGAGAATAGCATTTCGGTAGATTGAGCGTACCGCCACCTGTTGTCTCTGGTAGAGCCGCCGTTTCTTTACGACTGTACATTTATTTGATCAATAGCAAACCCTCACGATGCCCTCTCAGTCTCTGGCCGTCTACAACCCTTGCAGAGTTATCATTCCTGAACCTGGCGTCTGACAATCAGATTTTGAAATAACCGAGAGCTTGAAGCATGAGCAGAAATCCATATCGAAGAAAGTTTTAGCGAGCTTTTTTCCGAATGATTCATATTTCTCTCCCTCTCGATCCGTATCGAAGACAGACGTAAGTCTACGTGTATGCACACGGGAGCTAGCCAATTTATTTTGAAATATCGGTAAATATTTCGGGCTGCAACAAAGGGGTCTCAATTTCTTGAAACGATACAGTTGTTTCGAGTACGTGGTTCTATCAGAATATCTACTAACACGCCCCGTCGATATACGCGGTAAACCTGCAGCTTCGACACCCTCGGAATAATAAATAACTTGGGGACCATCAGAGGCACGAGAGGATCGTAGAACGAGAGGCACATGTGGAGGCAAACATCGCTATCTAGAGAATATCTTTCTCCTTTGGCCCTCTCTCCGTATGAGAAAAGTATAGTGGAAAGCTCAAATTTGGCATATCCGTTCTTCAACGTGAGTGAAGGAAGGGGCGTAAGGATGTAAGTGAAACGTTGGCGTCTGAATTTGTCATATTGAGATTGATCGTTGAGTGAGAAGGGCGCGACCAAAGACGGGCGATAAAATTGGCAGATTTAAACCGTTCGTATATACGTCGGATTTCAGGTCTGATTATGTAAACCGGGAACGGCGTTAATCCAGCTTTCACTCTCCCTTCGCAGAACGAACGAACGTTTTTATCAAATCCATATGTGGGCGAGAGCTGGCTCTCCTGTTCGTTTGTGTAAACGTTGCTTAATTAAAACCACCCAACGTGCTTCCTGCATGCTCAGATAAAGAGAATCCCATACGGATTTCTGGTAAATACAGACCTCTGTGTTATACAATGCCACATCCTTTTACCAATCCAGTTTATTTATTTTTTATTTTTTTTTGGTTTTTCTTTTCTCTCTTTTATTTTTGCCACGGATCATTGCTGCGTGATATTGAGAGTGTTTCCATGACAAGTACTAGTCGATGTAGGTGCTTCGATATTTGCAACGATTCAATCACAATGATTAAAAAAATCGTCCACTTTTTCTACCACGTTGGTAAATTAATCAACATTTCTCTCCGAGTTTTACGGGGACCAGGGGAATGTCGAAGTTTCAAATGGAAAAATTAAATTATTCATATTCCATTAGTTGGTATACAATTATAGAATGAGGTGGGTTTGCCCCAGTTTCTAGAATGCAGTTGATAAAGATACTCGATTAATCGGCTCTTCAGCATCCCGACGTTCTTGAGTACTTTAAGCTGACACGGATTGTAATTCCACGCTGCACTGTGGTCTGGAAATACCGTTATTTTCAATGAGAATCTATCGCTGTTGGGATCGTGGAGAAAGGAGTGACTGCAGTTAATCTATTTTCATTCATTTTTCTTCCTTTCAAGGTTTCAACGAGGATCTGAAATCGTCTTACAATTGACGTTCAATGGTCTGCAAGAGTGGAATCGATATCTCATTTCGTATGGTCATGTTGTACGTTCAAACTGATACGTATAAGGATAACCGGGATATGAAATGAAAATATTTAAATTGTAATGAAAATATTGAAATTCTAACTGGCAGTTGAAAAGATGGGAATCTCGTAGCCGTAGGTATCAATGACGTCGCGTCGTCCTTTGAGAATGAAGAAAAGAAAAAAAGCTATTTCATGCTGGCAGATCGATGTAACTAGTTCGGTTTATGACCTTTTGAAGATGGCTTCGGTATAGCAACAATCGACCATAAACTGTATACGGCACTCGTAAGTGGCGAGATGTTTGCAGGCTGAAATTCTCTCTGGCAAGTCAATACGCCTCGCGTGCCCTAGGCGTCTCTTACGGTTCTTGAAACCTCGACATAGACTAGCAGCTAGTGGAAACGTCGCGACGGTATCGCCTCGAGGATAGCTTTCAGATCTACGCTTTGTTCGCTATTGATATTCTCATAACGCTTCTTCTAGCGAAGGAAAATGTTGTCGTGAAAATAAGGGAGGAAAAAGAGGAGAGAGATTTGGCTAAATGTAAAAGTAAACCTAACGAGGAAATTTTTTATTTACTTTTTGAAGAAGAAGAAGAAGAAAATTGTATCTGATGTCAAAAAATAGAGAGTGTAATTTTGATTTTTCGTATACATTTCATTGTGCGATAGAAATTGAAGAATTATTTTCTTTTTGTTGGGTTTCTTTATTTTTTTATTTTTTTTTTTTTTCTCATATAGGTATAACGTCAGCACGATGACGGATGAGGATTTCTTTTACTACGAGACACATATGTGCGAATATTAAAGGGAACTTTCAGCCAAAAATCCCGAGATTCGAGAGTATGGGAACGTATATTAGAAGCTAGAGAGCTGAGATTGTGATAATATATTACTTTGTTGAAGAAGAATAAAAAAAAAAAATAAAAAAAAATTTAGCTCACTGCTGGTGCCGATGGTTATTTCCAAAGAAAAATTGCTGCTGTTTTGGAAAGAATTTTCGTATTATCCGCAATGATTCACTCGTACGTTTTCTACTCGAAGTAAAAATAAACCATTCACTTCGTCTACAGCTGACCTGAATGATTTTTCCAAAGCAGTAAAGTTGATGGATAATATTCACCGATTAGACTTTTTTTTTCTTTTTTTTAATAACGATCAAGTGGGTATTGGGGTGCAAAAATAGCCAGTCTTAACGATAGGCGGTAATTATTTCACCGTTTTAACCCTCTGAGGCAACGTTATTAAAGATCATATCTCTCATCTTAAAGCGGACTTGGTTTATAGCAGCCGCAGGGTTCAGCCCAGATATATAAAAGTTTAATGACCGAATGCATTATGCAAAATTTTTAACACACCATCCGCTGTAGGTTAATGCAATGCTGCTTGGTGCAGTTCGTATTTTATTATTGATGTAGACCACGGGGATCCTATTTGTTATTATCGTAATACTAACTACCATTAATAAAGTGTTAAAACCGTGGTGTTTATAACTTTCTAACGCATAAAACTAGAATTAATTAATTCATTAATTAATTATCGTGTAAAAAAAAGTGTATAAAATCGACACGTTTCACGTCAGTTTTTAACATTCCACTTAATTATCATCAGCCGCTTTGACACGCGATTCTCACTAATCTCGTCGAAATCCTTATCTACCGTTTTAAAAATTTTTACTCTTCGCTTTTTTCCACTTTCGAACTCTCGAGATTCTATTTGATAAATTAAATCTAACTTTGCTTAATTTCAATTTGGGAGATCGAACAAAACTCCTGGATACTCGACACGATCGTCCCCTTCCTTCGGTTGAAATACCAGAAGATTTTTATTTTTATTTTATTTTTTTTTTGTTTTTTGTTTTCTCTTCTCTTCTTTTTGTAAAGTCGACGACTGCTATCCATCCGTTGGACCGTGAGAGCCGTTGATATATCCACGTACTCAGTTTCAGAAATCGTGGAAAAAAACAAAAAGAAAACAAAAAAAAAAAAAACAAAATTCAAGGAGTATTTTTATACACACCAACACTGGGAAACTTCACGTGCACTCGATCAAAATAATCCGATCCAGCAGCAGGCAGTAAAGCTTACATTTTAATACCCCATAATCAATAATTAACAAAAACTATAATATACGCCTAGTGCAGCTTTAAAGCTCACTGCAGGTATTAGAACCCCGACATAACGAACGTGACAGTATTTTATCGGCCATTGGGATATCGGTCCTGTCTGTCGTTACCTGAACACGGTATTGCACCTAGCTGTCGCTAAAAGTTTGTTAGAGCCGATGTTTCCTGTAAATTAAATTAGTTTCCGTAAATCGTCATAAAGTCGTCGTGTGTGCGGCCGCTGTCGTGTTACCGTTATATTCCCTATGTTATATATGATCACTGCTGGATACATTTAAACTCAATTGCCGAATGTCGATGACCAATACTATAACGTATATTTGGTATACAGTAATGTACGGTAATTTCTACATAAAGAGTACATACATACCTATATCCATATATAATAAAATATTCATAAAAATGTATGTAATGACGAAACATCGGCGATAGTAAAAAAAAACTAACACCCTTCGCGCCTCGAATAAGCAAAAAAAATAAATAAATAAAAAATAAAATCGTAAAATCTAATACCGCGATGTATAAATTCTGTCCAGCGAGGTATAAGATCTGTCTACGTATTTTACCCGGTTAAAGTAAAGAAGGCGATGGTAAGGTTTCGCCTTGTCGCTAAATAAATCCCCGAGAATAGTCTTTGGTAAGGGATTCATAGTGTAACATATATGAGAACAAATCTGTAGAGCACAGCCTGCAGGGCTTCGGGGTAAAATAAACGGCCAGTCTACCCAGCCTGGAAAGTTATTTGGGGTGAAAAAATAGGAAAGAAAAAAAGAAGAGAAACCAACAAAAAAAAAAAAACGAAATTTTTTTTTTTTTTATGAATTGAAACTGCGAGGTGTAATAAAAGAAGTTTCGTACTTTCTTTGATACAAGACTATATACATGTATATACCTATACATAATATGACACATCTCCGAGAGGAATTATTCATGAATATATTCATTTCAAAGGGACATCATTCGGATTGATGTGACACCAGTTTCCACTTGTGATATAAAAAATTCACTTCAATTATGTGGGACTGAAGACGAATGTATGTATGATACCAGTATAATATATACACAGGTATATATATATAAGTATGTATACGTATGTACCACGCACTTTTGGAACTTGGAGCTTTACACGTTTTGACAAAAAAATAAATAAAAAAAATAATAATAATAAAGAAATAAAAAAAAAGATTCAGCAGACGAACATGTGTAAAGAGACGGAGAGATATGAATATTAAAATGTTTTAGCGAACGATATGTAGACCCCCTTCCCCCACCCCAACCTTGTGTAGTACCTACCAGCAGAATTTATATCGTTGAATCGCGCGTTAATTAAGCGGCCTTAACACCCCGCGATTAAACCTTTAATTAACGACTACTGCATGAAAGTAACTGCCTGATATTTTATTTATTCAATCATTCAAAGGTTGATATTCGTATAGGTATTAGGCTCGAAAATAACGAGAACGATTTCCAAAATGTAGAAAAATAAAAATTTTTTTTAAAAATTACGTTAATGGATTTGTGTCAAGGGTTGTTATTCCAGCTACAAAAAAAAAGAAAAAAAAAAAAAAAAAAAAAACAGAAATAGATCGGTGATTAATTGCCTGTAGATGAACTCCCGCGTTATAAGCTTTCAGTCAATTCTCGAAGTGAAATTTTCGGTAGATTAAGTGACGGGTGCAAAAAGCTTTCGAGTTAATCTCTGGATCGCGAGTCAATTATCGGTTAATCAATTTTGTGCGGAAAAACAAAAAAAAAAAAAAAACTCCGTGGTCCAAAACTTTTCGGGATAATATTTGTCAGACCCTTTTTTGTTCCTACTATTGAAGGTAATCAATTGGATCGACCTAAAAACAAATCGAGGACCGTTGCAGTCACTCGACTATTACGCAATTCGATAGACTAAAACATTTTCGAGATAATCCCTTCGTCTAATCTCATAACGTTAACGCCGATTAATGGATTAGTAAAAAGACGAAAAATTAAATCGACTTTTTGGGGATCAGATGATACTATCGGCATCAACGTTCAAAAAATTATAAAAAAGGTTTATAAAATTTTCGCACTTATTTTCCTACATACTGTCCAAAACAATGAGGGAAAAACCACAATATCTCCATTATATTAAATTCACACACGACAATCACATTCTGGAGTATCCCACGAGATTTTAATGACGATAATCACGCTTCAGATGAATCGTCCCAGTTTTTATTAACAAAAGAGAATTACGACAGTATACATGATGATATAATTTCACTATTCTAATTCTCAGCACATATCTATGTATATACGTATATATACAACTTCAATATATTATTCACTACCATTTTCCAATCACGAAACTAATTACAATAATTCGTAATTAATTTCTACCATATACTATATGTTTTGAAAATTCGTTATAATTTTAAAAAATGTTAAAATATATATATATTTCGTATTTTTGGACGAGAGGAAGTTTTCAAAGTAACATTTAAAACAAGGTACGTGGCGGTAAGGCCGCATTAGGTTTTATAACAATAAGATCGGTTCATAAAATGTCATATTCATACACCGGTATAGCCGTTGATGCCCATTGCCCCATTGGCAAAGGCTAGTAAAACAGAATGAACGAAGATATTATACATATTTCCACGTGGAATATCGGGGGTGGTGAAGCGAACGCTTGGGTATTATTATGAAGTCATTTGTTTTTATTGAGTTGAGTTTAGCGAGAGACACACCCTTTAGAATTTAAACGAGAATTTTCATATTAAAGTCATTTGATATCGTCCTCGGAATTATTTTCTCGCATCATAACTCACCCCTGTTTACATTACTGAGGTGAATTACTCGCCCCGGTTGTCCACACATTTCTAAACACCTAAATAGGCCGTTTAGTTTCCTTAAACTCCACGTGTACGTAAAGTTTGAAATTTTAAAAGTACCGAACGGTCAATATATTCCGAACATTGACGATTCTGAAAATTCTAAATCATCCCAAATGAATTCATGATTTTAACCCTTCGGAACGCCAACCCGATCCCGTCTACATTATTCTTCAAACCTTCCGACAAAATAATATACGACATTTATTCCAAACGATATACCATAACGTTAGATTTAGTCTTCTATGGAGAATAGGGTGAAAATGTAATTTAAATGGAACAAAACCACCGTAGACACCCTTGGGCGATATATGTGTTTATGGTTAGGCCCTAAACCCAGGTCATCAAGATGAAGAAATACCAACGACGAACACCGAAAGGGGCTTTGGCTTATGAAATATCTTCACCCTCTCTTGATTTGTCATTTTCTGGCTCTATCTGTCCGGTTGAATCCCCAGTGAATGGTTCGGTTTGAAAGATTGTCCATTTCTTTCATTCAAATGAACCACCTTTAAGCATCGTTTCGTTCGCTTTCATTTCAGATAAAATAAGGAGATAATTAGAAAGTGGACAATATTTCTCATCCATATTTCTTCCTTAAGATTTTTATCTGGATATTCGCAGTTGCGGTTTCAAGACGGGAATTTATAACTTGCTTCTCCACGCTTTTCGCAGTAAAAAAGAGTAATAAATAAAATAAACTACATGGTTTATAATATGTATATATATACTTACAACTAAGAAAATCTTTTACATTTAACGACAAAACTCTATCAACAGATATTTTTTACACCTTATAAAAGAGATAGAAAAAAGAAGAAAAACTCATCGCGTTTATACTATATCGATTGCAGAAATACCCGGTAACGTATACATTTTATCCGTATAGAAGAAGAAATTTTTTTTTATTTTCCTCAGTGACAGGGTTCAAATAGCACGTTCAATTCTCATCCCATCAACACATCGTGGTGAACGTATACATATATACGTAGATTTCTCAACAATTTATTTTAAACGATGACGATATGGGGTAGATATTGCAATTTCAAAAATGGAATATAATCGATACTCGTCTATATAACACACGTAATATATTACCGTATTTCGTTACGCATAGTACATACGAGAACTGTTACAGATGAAAAGTTGCGGTATATGGCAGATGAATAAATGACCAAAGTCAACAAGTGGCAAGTTGTTATCACTGTCCCTGGGTGGTTATGCTGACTGTGAATCTAAAATAAGTACCTACACCAGAGTTTATGTACACTAAACGTCGTTGATTCTGTGCCGGGTATTTGGACAACTTCCGAAACAGCCAATCGATGCATAAGGATCGCTGTAGTCCAGATCGCTGATTGTCTATTTCGGTAGTTGTCCAACTAAGCCGTCTCAGAATCAACCTCTGACCCAGATGCAAATGAAAATTAATTAGTCAAGGGTCAGATATCCATTTCCAAATGGATAGTTCTCAAAATTCAAATTTTATCTTATCGGTATGAAATGGCGACAAAACTCGTTAAAATATTTTTAAGAAGAAACTCTTACCGAAATTAAACAGGAAAATGTATAAGTTTTAACGTCAGCTTGAAAACTGCAAAACATGTCTTCTAGCTGCTCTTAGTTTTTCTCATTTTTTTTGTTCCTTTTCATAGTTTCGAAGCAGTAAGAATCTCTTTACTATTTATTTTCACCGTCAACATGAACAAAGCTGTTAATGGAATTAAACTAGAACAGCACAGAACAGTCACTCCGATGTTAACGTCATGTCAGATGAACTATCGGGCAAGACACTTTGTTTGTTTGCAGTTGGCTTTTCCTAGACACTAGCCTCTTAACGGAAATTACTTGAGCGATTTAAAGTCTACTTATACTTATAGTACGTAGTCCACTCGCTAATTTTCTACTCTGACAATTTCAGATCCTTAGAAGAGAAGATTTAAACTACGGAATGAACTGCAACAACGAAATTTCTCCGCTAGGAAGAGGATATCATAATATTATAACGGGAGAAGTACTTTTTAGAAGTTCGTAGAACTTTAGTTCGCTAATTATTTGGACTTTGTAATAAGGAAGGAGGTTACTTACTTGGATAAAGACAATTTTTATTTAGAAAAGTAACGAAAGTCATATGTTTGGAGTAACGTTTTCACTTGTGTATAACACCGATATCCTAAGCTGACCGGAAGTTGGCCATTTTCGATATCTGTGTTACAGTGGTGCACACATCCGGTGGTAGCAAGAAAAGTAATGAAAAAAACTGAAAGAAAAAAATATATAATAAAAAAAATAACAAATAAGAAGAAGCTAAAGTTCACAAGGTGAATCTAGGGCGCTGTCTTTCATCTGTAACCATTCCACGGAAACGAGGGCTGGTCTGGCTAGGTATAAGAATTCTCTCATCCGAGGTAAACCTAATATCATCAACCTCTTCAGGGATTTCACGTTGCTAAGGATTCAAGTTTTCAATTTTCCCCCACAATGAACTCTAAAAAAATGTTGAAACCGAGCAACGCTCGACAGATATATTCATTCACCATATAGCGTAGCACGTGGCTTGTAGTTTGTCTCTAGGTTTCACCTTGGTACAAATACCCAATCTCTCCAAATTAATTTAACAAAGTTCTCAAAGCTCCGAGAAAAGTCGAAAAAATTTCCTAGAGTTAAAACAGCTTTAGCAGCTATTTATTTGACAAATTGCCTCTGAGCTTGCGAATGAATAATGTGGTCTTAATCAAGGCGATGCATCAAGGCGTGATCGATAGTGCATGTTATTAGTGGCTACCCGAAAGCCACGGCACCTAGTCAAAGGGATTTTCGATTGTAAATGTATAGCTCGTCCTTTGAGGGGTTGATGGATTTCTGGACGCCGAGGGCTGATCGTGGTGCATGTGATCAGATGTGGTTTTCAAATGATTAAAATGAAATGAAGTATAGGTAGATACCTTCTCTGACGGTGAGTGATGAATCCACGAGTTCTGAAAGTTATTGGAAAGGGTTGTTTGAAAACTTTAGATCGAATTGAATAAGCCTTAGAGACATTGGCCGGAGATGCATGAATGTATTCTGAGGGTAATTCCCAAAGTGTCGAACTAGCCTTAATAAAATAAAAGACGAAGGTGGTTTTAAATTGAATATTTTAAGAGGTTGAAGTAAGTTTCGGCTATCCAGCGAAACTAAGTTAGAGAAATGAGGTTTTAATTTAGGGTGAAAAAAGGAAGAGGAATAATTGATCGAAAATCGACACTAAATTTCCGTACGGATATTTCGGGAAGTGATAGGTCCAGGTATATCGAATAAGAAGTGAAGTTCGGTGTGGGTAAACGGCAGCAGCCTATTCCCAGCTGTATCGTAAAAGGTGTGTGGTGATTGAAACGGGCGCGGAGTAGGTACATACATACATACGTGTGTAATGGTACCGGAGGTTTTTTTTTGCGGTTCGTCAATTCCGCGAGGAATAAACTAGCTGGCAAATTGGAAGAAATCGATTTCGAGCGTGTAATTACAGCTGCTATTTTACCTCGAGCAGGGAAAAATGTTTAGCACATGTATAGGAAACCTACGCGGCTCGTAAAACAGGAAAAACATACCTGTACGTAAAAAAGCGTGCAGCTTTACAAAAAGGGGAAAAGTAAATGACAAAAATAGAAGGGAGGATGTGAGTATGATACGGCGGCGATAAACGGTGAAGAAAAAAAAAAGGCGGAAAGAAGAAACGGTAATGCCAAAGGTCTTCTTGACGTTCTCATAATTGTATTTCGGTTCGTTGCGCAGCTCGAAACGCACCGTAAATTAAAATCAGCTGAAAAAAATAAAAAATAAAATAAAATGAAAAAAAAAAGGGACCTAATTCTAACAAACGCGATGCTCAAAAGTCGTGCCTTAAAACTTTGATCGAGTGGTTCGAGGGAAAAAGTTGTAAACGAGAAACTGCTACGAGGCCGAGACTCCATCATCCTGTGTGTTAATTCAGCTGGCTTCTTTAAAAGTTATAACAGCCATTAGAAAAATAAGGACAATAAATGACTCCGTGAAATATTTCGTCAAAGGTAAATTGCAGAGCCCACAGACAGCATGATAATGGGATTAGGAAAAAACAACGTAGATTTAGCCTTGTCGAGCTGAAAGAATTGGCCAAGTCAACTGAAAGTAATCCTCGTATTCTTTCGAGAGTTTTTAATCATTTTAGGGATGTCTACAGAGCTAGGGGGATGAAACGATCGAACATTTGTCCATTTTATTTTCCATACCCTATCTTTTATGGAAAGTATTTCTCTTTTTTTTCAATTTTCTCACTATATTTATAACCTCACGTGGCTTATATTATACATTATATACCTTGACCAACGATTTCGATGGCCACGTCACCGACAGACTAAGCAATTACACGATCCAGCTGGCGTTTAATAAAGTTTTAGCTCTACCAGAGAATTCTTGGTTTAGTAATATCGCTTATTTACCCTCGTACCTCGGCAACTACCATATACGCGATGATGTCCTAGGCGTCGTGAAATGGGGGTTAATGGTATCGTTTCATTTATAAAAGATGCGAAACCCGCAGCCCCCCCAGGCAGGTGGTTGTCATGAAACGCACTTGTCGTTGCTGAAATGGACTCCGAATTACTTCATTTCACTTTATTCAAGTTTAATACGTCGGATACGGGTTATTATTTTAAGTGAAAGGATGCCAGGGGTGGAAAAGCAGCCATCTTACGCGGTTGGCCGGGCATTATTCGACACTGAAAATTGGTTCTTCGTACGCGCTGGTAATTTCACCGAAAATTTTGCTCGAAAGAAATTTCGGTGAACTAAAATTCTGCACTTTGTTTTATTTCGTGAGTCATTTTTCAACCACTTTGTAAGCTACTTTACCTCCTACCCTACCAGCAACTGAATTAGGATTGTTCTGAAAGTAATTCAAGAAGGTGTATTCTTATTATTCCCAAGTGATTAGACTTCGGGAAGATTCGTATAAGTAACGTCGGGAATATTTTTTTTTATTTATTTTTTTTTCTATAAAAGAAAAAAAAATTCCCCAGCAAGACTAAGAGCTTACGAAAATGATAACGCGCGTTTAATCTGTCAGCCAGACGATTTGTCTCAAAGATTTATTTATTTTTTTCGACTCGGTCCACTGACAGGAACGTAAAAGGTGGCTTTCCGAACAATCGAGCACTCTGAATAGTGGAAACTCGATTTAATCTTCCAGTTTCTTTCCAAGAGATTCGTCACCGGATTGTTAGCCCCCTGATAAACGATCCCACACGTCGTTTTTTAATAAATCACTAAATCTCGGTAGTATCTTTTGCGTCAAGGAGTTGAGGTCGCCAGAACAGAAAAGAAAATCAGAAAATTACAAATCGCTGGATCGGCGGTTTTCTTTATTGTGTTAAAAAGTGTACGAGTTAATGGCGACTCTCTGAATTTCAAGAAAAAAAAAAAAAAAAAAAAAATAATAAATAAATAAAAATAAAAAAGTACCATAATTCGATGAAATTTAAAATGTAAAAGTAAAGAAAAAATAAATAAAAACGTAACAGCAACAACTCGATCGCACGAGTTTATAATGCGATTTTTTTCCTTTCAGAACTTTGATAACTTGAGATATTTGATTACGTAAGTTTAGCAAATAAACCAAGATACACTTTGACGACCAGCTTTAGAAAATATAACCATAACCATAACCGTAATTCTACCTGCCATAATTCTCTCTCGTCAACGTTCAATATTTAAATAATAATTACGTTTTCAATGCCTCCATTATATATCATCAGAAAATTTTCAACAGCTTCCAGACGTCTACGGGCTATGCTTTAGTCTTAAAAAAAAAAAATATTTTAACTACGAAGTCAAAGCTCATAAAATAACTTGACTAAGGCCAAAGGGCGGTGGCTATTAAACAGGCGTATACCCACACTATACGCCAAAATCCATTTGAAAATCGTTCAAAACTATTCAACGTAGTTATGGAGACGAAAGTTTTCGAAAATTTTACCCAAGTATTCGCATTATTTGTTCCGGGGGGCGAACAGCTCTCTTTAACCGATGGAATTTTCTGACTAGAAATTTTGATGCAAAACTTGTTTAAACTAAAGCCAGTCAAACTTTTCAGCTACGTTAATAATCTGTAATATTAGATATTTTCCGTATCCACATTCAATCTTATTGGCATAGTTATACCCACGTATATGTATAAAGTAGCGTTTCTTTAGACGGACGTTATGGCTGTATCGTTGGTTTTGAAAATTCGTTGAGTTTTTCGTCAAGGTCAAAGAGCCGTATCTCAATTAATGCGGGATCAAAGGTGATTGCTGTAATTACAAGTTGGTGACTGTAATATATAAAAGACCAAGGAAATTGGGATTTTCACAAATTTACTTTACGAGTCGTCGCGCGTCTTTACAAAAGTAATTACTGAATAAATATACCAAAGTATTAACCCGAATTTTTTCTTGTTTTTTTTTTTTTTCTTTTCTTTTTTAGAACCGGATTAAAAGTTATAAAATTAGTAAAAAATTCTCATCAATAAAATTTTTTGTCAATTATTATATCGCATCGTAAAGTAATTTTTTTTTTTTTTTTTTTTGTTTCAGATCTACGCGATGGTTTCCATCCTGCCAAGGTGATGTTTCGACGGAGAGGCTGGCTGGCCGTATCGGCCATTTGGATAATCTTGGTACTACAGGATCCAGCGAGCGGAGGAGTTCTGTACTCGGGAAAAAATCCCAGAGGAATTATCAGCCGAGAGAATCGCATAGTCGGCCAAGAAATCGTGGGAAAAAATTCTTGGACGTTAACGGAGAGGAATGGTCAGGAAATTTATATGAATCAGTTGGAGTTGGGTTCAAGTCAAGTTAGCGGGCCGAGTGATACGCTAGGATTAAAGGCCAATCTCGGGTCTAGAAAGTCTAGAATTAAAAAACGTCGAAAAAACGAAGGGTTTTTTAAACGGGATGATTTTCACTCGAACGGATTGAAATTCAAGGAGGAAAAACTGCCCTACTCAAGGGTAGATGCTGGCACAAAGAAGTGGCGTGCAAATGGGGAAGGAGAACCGCTGGAAGCAAAGAAGAAATATGCAGAACACAAGTGGCAAATTACTCAAGTAGGATCACCGTTAAACGTAGTGAAGACGCTGGTGCAACGGAGTAAAAGAGACACCCCGAACTTTGACCAAGAAAAGTTAAATCGTGGAATCTCTCGACTTCCGAGTTACGAGGAAGATGACTCGAAGTCAAATAAATATGAAGAACCCACTTTGATATCCAACATTGCAAGCGAACCGGCATCGATTCGATCAAAGCAATCTTATAGACTCCATAGAAAAAGCTTTGAACCAAGAGACGAGAAAGCATACTTGTCAGTTGGAGGAGGAGGAGGAGGCGAAAAGCTCAAAGACAGATCGAGTCGAGCCAGTGAGAGCGGAATGGTCGAAGACGATGATGAAAGTGAGGGACTCAGAGTTTCGGACAAGAAGATGCAGTCCCATGAGCGATTTGCGCCCGAAGAAAAGATCCGAGAAAACAAAGTAGAGAAAGAACTCGACGCGAAAGAGTCCATCGACTTTATTACAGCCGTGTCTGGAAAAACTAAAATCGTTGGCGACGAAGAGCCAACGGGAGAAAGTTTTAACGACTCTAACACAGAGACCAGTTCGACGAAAAATGTCAGTTCTGACTCATATGGAGTATCTGATAATCAGCGAAAAGTAAAAAATATCACTACTATAAGTTCAGCACTGCGGGGGGAAGAGTCCACTTGGTTGTCCCAACGGGAAAGGGACGGGAAAAAACATACGGTGAAAGGTTTCAGTCGAGAAAAGACAACCCCATTATGGGGCGACTTAACTGTGACGAAAAAAAATGATGATTACTCAATTTCTGGGGATATACACCGAGCGAATATTAAGAAGGGTGAAAGTGGACCTTCCAAAAACTGCGACGAGTTGAACGCCGATTCCCAAGAGGCGATAAAATGCATTGGAAAAACAAAATTCAATAAGAAACTGCCGATTGGATTGTCTGCGGTAAACTACGCCGGGTATATTGAAACGGAACGTTCTGATTCAAATATAGAACGAAACCCCATTCCAAAATACGAGATAGAAGAATCATATCGGCGCACAGATGTCGCGAGAGATATGAGACGTGAGGGAGATGCTACTGTCGCAGTAGCCAACGAACTTGCTTATTCAGACACCGGCTTCAACGCTGCACAGATTCCCAAAAGTGTGGTTCAGAAAATTGGTGTAAACGATGACGGTGAGATTGGTCTTATATCTGCACCGGTTTCGGAGTCGGATATAAAAGGAAGTCTCATTTCCCACACGACTGCGGCTGCTATTCAGTCAGAATCACATGGGATACGAGAAAACTCAAATTCCCAGTTGATCATGGATGAATTAATAACAACTTCTTGGGAGGAGATTCATCCCCGTGGAGAAATCAACGACAGTCAACGGGACGATCTTGTTCAGGTAGATGGAAAGCTATCAAACATCAGCGAAACGATCGCGATAAAAAAACTCAACAACAATAAATTCGTGACCGTAAAAAACCGCGATATAGATTCTAAGGAGGTAATTGGTGGTGACAATCACGTACAGAGTAAATCGCTAAGGAAAATAGCCTCGGTCTACAATTCTGAAAAGGAAAACGAGCATCAAGGGATAATTGAGACTCTGAACGGCGACTTTCTGCGGGATAGTGAAAAAGAAACGGTAAACGAGAACAAGGATCGTAACGAAATGACAACGACGTTGAATATTAGAGCCATGGGAACCCTAGAAAATTCTTGGAGATATAAAAACGAAAAATCTAAAAGGAAACCGCCGGATATTCGGCTGGTAAAGAGTTCGGCCAAGGTCAACGCCACGGAAATAACTGAGAAAGAAAATCTTTCGAAGGTAAAGAAGGGTGGGAACGGTTCACCGAGGATCAGAATTTCAAACTTCCTGGCCAATCAGCGTGATGCAGATATTGATATAACGAGACCAGAGAAAACTGAACTGTTGAATACTGAGCCTCGAGGATATGGGAATGATACAGATGAGTTTCAATTCATCGTTCCAAATTCGGGCCCTATTCAAGGCAGTAAAATCGAGAGAAATGAAGATGTAGAAGGAGCGACGATTGATGTTGAGGGGAAATCGAGTGGCAATCTATTGTCGGAGATACGTAGAGATGGGAAAGTTATTAGGAATTCGAAATTTATTGTTCAAAATTCAGAGAAGCTTCAAGACAAAGTGAACAGAGATGAGAACTCGTTGTTAACGGTGATAAAAATTGATAAAACGTTCGGAGTCGAGGATAAGAGAGAGAAAGTTACTGGCAAACAACTTACAGACAGTATCAACCTTCCTCACGTATCTCCCCGGTTATTTCAAAGTTATACCGGAGGCAATACGACGGGGTATACCGAAATCAATATAAATACATCGCCGGGTCGAACCGCAATGACTGAACCCAGTGCCCGAAACGGAATCACACAAGGTTTAAGCTTAACGGTCAATTTGCTTGCCGGGAAAAAAAATGATGCCAAGTTACGAGGCGAGGTAAACCGAGGCGGTACTGTATCGCGGACAATGGGAAAGAAGAAAACCAATCTGTCGGATAAATTGTTGGGCAGTAAACCCGAAGTGGGAAACTTATCCGCACTCGATATTTCTGGGTACGGTGGATATCTAACTGATAGAATATATTTTGAGGTAGACAGGGAAAACAACGATCGCGGAGCTAAATTGCCAGACAAAATTGCCGCTCGTCCAGAAGTTGTCGTCGTTGAGGATAAGGAAAAACAAACTTTCACCAAACTTAAACAGAGTCGAAAATTCCCTATTCAAATTTCGAATGATACCGAGGTTATGACTCCAAAATTTTTGATCGCAATACTGAACGATGAATATTTAACCTCTAAGAATAAACGGGAAATGAAATCATCCGGGCATAAAATAAAACCCGAGTTCACGGGAGAGAAAATGATGAAAGAAATAGTCGGTACAGAAGAAACAACGGTATCGTTACTTCAAAATCTTGAATACGAGACTAGCAGCAAAGCTGGAAATGTATCGGTGGAAGAAATGCTCATCGCTGTGAATAAATCTGAAACGTCTACCGAGACGGTCGCAATTTTTTCTCACAGCAAAGCCACTGGACGAATTCGCGAAGATTCAGTGGCAAAATTCACGGAAAATAACACGCGCCTTTTTTCGCGATCATTTAGAGGGGCGAGCGAGTCGGGAATGACGACGAAAAGTCCCGTTCAATCAGTGCAATTGTTTCCTGAAAACGGGGAGCCAGTTTCTGGGATGGAAAATTTTTACCAATTTGATAATTCAACGGAAATTAATGTTTTTAGTGAAAATAGAGGGCCGATTATTGACGACGATAACGCAGCTACTGAGAACCCAGCATTTTCTGACTTACAGACAATTGGAGATGAAAGTAATCAGACTTATTCAAATTACATTAACGATAGTATCACGTCGCGAAAGGTTCTCGAAGTCTTAACACCACTGAACTCAGATTTGGTAGATCAAGATATCCTCTCTTATTTCCCTTCAAATCTAATACCAACAGAAATCCCGTTGAAAACAACCCTGGATATATTTGAGGCAATAGCCCAGAGCTTTAATCCACCGTTTAGTTTTAATCAAACGGATTTAGAGGACACAAGCCGCGTCTCTACCGCTTTAAACCAGTGGCCAGTGAAACACAGTGCTGTTGTTGAAGGTGATTTAGTTCTGGGGGGTCTAATGATGGTTCACGAACGAGAAGACTCCGTAACCTGCGGCCCGGTTATGCCACAGGGTGGTGTGCAGGCCTTGGAAGCAATGCTGTACACACTGGACCGACTAAACCAGGAAGAGATTATCCCGGGGGTCAAAATAGGCGCCCATATTTTGGACGACTGTGACAAAGATACATACGGTCTAGAAATGGCGGTGGACTTCATCAAAGGTATGATTTATAAATTATCTCGTTATAATTATATATACTGTGTTAATTAATTATCCCGCATAAAGCATCCGTTATTTAACCGAGGTCTGAAATTACACCTCATCAAGTCCGAAAACAACGATTATAACAATCACAGAATTATTTCACGAAAATGAAAAAACCAGGGCGAGAACAACGAAAAGTAAAAATCCGAAACAGAAAAGAAAAAATGAATTTTCTGAATGAATGAATGTTATATGTGTCCCTATTTGTTGGTGTTTAAGTCACTCGGCCTAGTCCGCCTCCTTCTCTCTCCATCACGGTTAATTAATTACACAAATTATGATCAAAGAGAAGAGCTGTGTTTCGCGTGGCTATGACCTCTACTCGGGTTCTGTAGAAGGACTACATTTAATAACTCGCCAATTAAAGTCCGGGAGAATTAATTACGCGAAAGAGACACACTCGGATTTACGAATTATTAATGGAGATTATTACCAGGATGGAAACTAGGAAACAGAATTTCGCTGTTTCATGATCTCATTCGCTTTATTCCATCCCACTTTTGCTCATTCTCTATTCAACTCGCACGTCTGAATATCTCTGGAATTTTAGCCAAGTATATATCCTCGCACCTGTTCGCAAAATCCTTTCTTTCTTTTTTTTTTTTTTCCTCTTTGTTTTCACTCATGGGAAACGCGAGATTAATAAGACGTAAACTTTCGGGAGAAGTTTCTTCGGTAAGAAGATTGGAAACGTGAAAGAGCGATTATCCGATCGGGATTGTTTGCTTTTAGTGTACTTTACTGCGGTAGTACAAGTTGTTCCTTTATCCACTTTTTGTTTTTACCTTTTTATTTTCATTTTCATTTTCAATTTTTTTTTTTGTTTATTATCAAGCCGAACAAATTGACGGTATATCTAAACTCCGCGGGAAAATCCTTAGGGACAATATACGTGCGGAGGGATACAGTCAAAGAGCGCGAGAATCAGTCAAACCTGAGCAAACGAATGCCCGACTAACGAACCGTAATAACGAACGATCCAATTACATGCCAATTATTAATGATTACTGCTTACACCGTCCTAACCAACGAAACACTCATTCAATGAAAAAGCACGCCAGTTCGGGCTCCTGAGTACACAACGACCGCGAATTCTAGTCGAGTCAAATTGGCTAGAAATTGTTCAATTAAAACGGATATTTGGTATTGTATTTTATTTTGAAGAGAGGAAAAAAAAAATCTATGCTTATTTTAATTTATACAGATTTTGTTTCGTTAGTGGGATTTGTGCAAAATCTTACAGGTCTATCGAGTCGAAGATTTTAGAATGTAAACCGCAGCAGTTTAGCATAAATTTGAATACAAAACTGAGTTCTTTATTTTATTTTATTATAATTTTTTTTTATTTTTTGAAACTGCTAATTTTATTTCTTTGAAAGAATAAGTGTGACTGGTTTAAGGTAAAGGTAAAGGTATACATTCTATGCACGTAGATATAATTTCGCAGCGCAAGTTTCCTTTCAGCTCTTTCATACCTTTGTATTATTATTTTTTCCTCTTTTGGATATGTAAAATCGTCGGAAGGGAGATTTCGCGGTAACGTTTTAGTTGGAAAAAGTTTTTAATTTCATTTAACCTCGAGAATTTACATAACAAAAAAATTAACTCTATGACTGCATTACGTATTACAAGATGAGGTAAGAAACATCACGGTTATTATACCTTCGTTTCGAAATTACTACACTTTATTCTAAGTATTTTTTATTTAATTTAGTATCTACCTATACTCATGAAATGTAAGGGAAAAATTGAGTAAAATTCTAAAGGATATACCGAGATGCACTGGGGTTGAAATTACCAGGGTAATTCTGGGTATTAAATTTTCTTTTCTTTTCTTTTCTTTTTTTGAATTTATAAACGCAAACGTGAAACTTTTAACTTCTTTTGAGAAGAAATTTCGTAGAGAATAAAATAAAAATGGTAATAAATGTAAAAACATAAAGAAAAAAAAAAAAGGAAAATAAAATGAAAAATTTCTGGTAACTAAAAAACAATATCAAATTACCGGATACACTACAACAAACATCAGAAAAGTTTGAATTATAAATCCCATCGGACGGCTCCAGCTAACACTAAAAAAAAATTGTATTCAACAAAGTTTGCTCGTTCTTTTGGGTCACGTAATGTATAAAGCCTCTTTGGTAACGCAAATTTTATTATTATTATTATTTCTTTTTTTTTTTTTCGTTACCGCGACTAAGTTTTCCGATTAGATATCATTTTTTTTTTTTTTTCTTGTTTTTTCTAAGATTGGAAACGATTTCAGATATTCTTTAGGGCAGGATTTTTTTTGTGACACGTGATTAAATTCACCGCGTATTACGCGTGGTGACGTTTTGATATTATTTATTATTTATCTAAACCGCTACAAATCAAACCTGAAAAATATTTCCACGAGCTGTCAACAGTGACCGAAAAACGACAAAAAGATGACGAGGTACAGGGGAAATAAAACACCCTTTATCTCAACGATCATTTCTTGGGTCACGAACCACCCGCTAGGATTTACGGGGATCAGTCGAGGTCAGATATCGTTCTTACAAAGTTTGGAATCAGTCTTTTTCCCTGCAGAAATAAAAACCACGAGGGTGCAAAATAGAATAGTGGCAAAAAATATAATCGAGGTTTTATAAATCGAATCGTAATAGGAGCTTCGATAAAATTTTTCTGAGCATTAAAAAAATGAAAAATTTAAAAAAGGAAAGGGAAGAGAAGAATAGGAAAAAAAAAAAAAGAAAACAATTTTCTTGCATCAAACCAAAAATTTGGTCAAATTTAGGGTAATAACAGTAACGATCACGTTCTACTGCTACGTTTTCATGAATAATCAATTGAAGCAGAAATCTTGAAGATTTATTGTGAATCAATTCCATGCGCAGCGAGTTTGTATATGCGCGTAAAATTCGGCTTGGTCCCGTACTTCCGGTTACTGTAAATTCGGATTACGAATGCCCGGAATGTAACGAAGTCTAGGGAGAAATGTCAGTAGCGTGACGTGAATGCCACGACCCAAAAAAAATAAAAAAATAAATAAAGAATTGATCAGCAATGTAAATAATAAATAAAAAAAATCCACGAAAAGAAAGTGAATTGTACTATGACGGACGTGACGAAGAAAGATCGATGAAAAGAAACCATAAGACGGTGGTCCATATGGCGACGACGAAAAGTCAATTTTATATATATATATATATTTTTTTTCTCTCATTCTTTCGACGATTTTCTTCAACGAATTGAATCGATTAACCTATTGCAACACCGAATGACCACATCTTGCAGAAAATATCAATGTTTTATTCAACGCTTAGTGCTGCTACTGCAACTGTGACATTTTCCGCTGATGCAAGACATCACATTCTGGTTTGAAGACGAAATTATATCTGGTAAATGGACGCGAGTAAGATCTCGCCAGATGATAGTGCGGACTCCACCGGTTAGTTTCTTTCGCGTTTTAGCTGACTTGAATTTAAAAGTTTTGTTAAATTTTTTAAAAGAGAAATTTTAGGGTGAATGGATCCCGTAATGCACGTCCGCGACGCCGTTATCTTCGATTATTTCTTCCCGATTCCAATCCCGAATACTTTCGCTGACTTAACACCACCCCGCAAATGGAAAGGGTTATTCTGAATTCGCAATGATCATCCGCCTCTCTGCATTCCACATTCCGTCTGACTGCACTTCGAGCCTTCCTCAAGCTTCTGGAACTCCAGAGAAACACCCAGACACCAGGGAATTGTTCTATTCATGATCTTTTCAAACCCTTACAAAGCCCGAGGTTCACATGCATGTATTCATAATAAGCCAGAATCAATAACCATGATAAAGCTTTGGCTAGGTGTTTAAAAAACGAAGCTTCCAGAAGAATATTCAAACTTCGAAACCCAATTCAAAGAAAAAAAAAAATTCTTTTCTTTTCGGAGCTTTTTAAAATCTTCTTTATCGACGATTGGAGAGTTCAAGCTTTTGGAAATAGGGGTAAGAAATTCTACAGCCGGTAAGGCAGCACGTCTTTATTAACTTCACTTGGTAGAGGGTAAAATGGGGTGAATTTTCGACTAGTTTTCCTGATGTCGATACTCGAAAGCTTTCGACGGTAACAGATTTACCCTCACTCGGATTTCGAGTAGGATAGTATGACGTTGGTCGATAAAAAGCTGCCTCAGTTGAGGGTTAACGTATTTCGCAAGCTTGCTAAGACCGTGACAATTCATACCAAAGTTTTGTCTAGTCAGTGGACTGGTTAAAATTATTTTTTTATATTGATCGAATTCAATTTTCAAAACTAGATAAACTCAAAAATTCTTTAGCACCTCGACCTAAGTCCGGGTTTAATATTCATCGTGCATCGTTTAGCCGACAAAATTATGAAAAAAAACTGACGAACCGCCTAATTGAACAGTTTCGTATTCTAAGAACGTCCCTGTGCCTCACAGGGTGAAAACATTTTATTCAAAATTCACGTTTGTCTCTAATTTTTTTACCACTCACAAACTCCTACCGGTCGGATCATGAAAAAATTATCAATTCTACTCTCATATTTAATTCCAAAGCCGTCTAATCGCGTGTCTGCATCCAGAGTCCCGATTCATCCCGGGATTCCAACCCTTATTAAACACCGTGGGGTGGCAGCTAGTTGGTATGCCAATATGCCAGCAGCTGTTATTAATATTTTCACGTGTTTTTGTCAGCACATACCTATGCCTATATCCAGGCTGGATCGCATTGTAGCTACAGGGGATTGCAGATAATAAACATCGTAAAATCTCACCCCGACCTAATAACAAGAAAAAGGTTAACGGACCCTGGATATACCGGCGTGATGCGATGCGGCATGGCGCGGCACGGCACGGCACGGCGTCGAGAAATGCGATAGTAATCCCATTCGCATCCTGGACACAGGATAGCATCCTGTCTTCTCTCCAGAGTAGCGAGGCAAAGCCGTATCATCCACCTCAACCTATCCAATAAATCCTCATCCTCATACCCTCCATTGGTGTTGGTACACTTTCACGCTTGACCAATCGCACGCCTCGTATAATCCACATTGCTACACGCACAGCTGGGAATCGCGATCTCATCGTCAAATAAAGAGAATGAGGAAATGAGGGAATGGGAAAGAGATGGAACAAACCCATTTAGCCTTTGACAGAATTGTCCTTTTTGTAAAACTAAACGAAAGACATGGGATATCGTGATAACTAAACCAGATGTCTAATGGGATGCTGATCATTCGCTACACCAAAGTCGCCCTTACAGTAATTGCATTGATATTTAAGGGAGGTGGTAAGGGGGGTAGAAAATTGACGATTTCAGCCCCAGATGTCGAACCTGAAATGTGATTACAGCTTGAAGTAAGGACCGGGTCGTAAAGAGTGAAGAACACTTCAGTTAAGAGCAGACTTTGACTTTTTTTTTTTTTTCGAAAAATAATTTAATTTTTGACTGAATGTGTCTGCGATATCGTCGTATATTTTTTGCTTTCGGACCCGAAAAGCTGACGTTTGAAAATCATTCGAGGTTATTCCAGCTAAAATGTTGTTCCCACATGAAGGAAACCCTCCAGGTTGAGAATTTATGAACCGATCAATGGATCGACGAATTGGCTTCTCTGGGATTTACACCGCATTTTGTAAACGGGATCGATTGATTCCGGTGGCAGAGAGGTTCTGGAGATACGGATAGCAAATTATTAACGCCACTTTAGTGAGTTATTGTCGCGAAGCGACGATGCGCGACATCGTGGCAGCTATTATGTAGACTGCAAAGGATGAAGCGTCCGGTGTTGAGAGTATTGCGAGCCAATCTTGCTAAGGCAGACTGCAGGCTTAGTGTGGTATACGTACCTATGTATACGTTATGCTGGATATACGTACTTGAATGTGAAAAAGTTGGCGAGAAGTTGGAGATAAGTTCGATAACTGTACAAGATATATAAACAACTTTCATAGTAAAAATCATTTCACCTTTTTTCGTTCGCCCTCGATACACCAACTTATATACGTCTATACACCTACCCACCCACTATCGCTACGGAATACGAGCTGGATGACTCCCACTCTGTATTTATGAACCCCAAAATTGTATATTTTGTCAATCTCTGGTCTACGGAGAACGTCTTGGGGGCCAGGAAAGAGGGATGTGTCCTCGGGGAACGGGGGATCGAGACTCTCCGGCACCTCAAGGAATATTGAAAAAATTCACCGTGCCTACATCTCGCTCTTCTCTCTCTCTCTCTCTCTCTCTCTCTCTCTCTCTCTCTCTCTCTCTCTCTCTCTCCCTCTAAGTCTGTACGCCTGCAGCCTAGATTTTTGGCGTTTATTGGTACTAAATTGAAAACGTCGATGAATTCGAAGCTCTAATATGTATGTCTGCATGCTGATCGAATTAATATCCAATTTTTGATATAACGATGTCGTAGGAAAGTACCTACTTCCGTTATAGGTATATGTACGCGTACACCTGTTCGTATGTAGGTATGAATCTTTTTAAAATTCGGCAGCTCACCTACGCGATATTGTTAATCCTACACGCGTATAAGGTATTATTTGCACGTACGGAGGAATCCTGACGCCTCTCCTCGTTTTATCCGATCACCGTGATTCGTTTACTCGCACAACGATCAACCCAAAGATATATACCGTTTTGCTTTTTTTTTTTTTTTTCTTTCATTCCTCTTCTTTCCGGGTGAGAAAATATTTCTGTATAAAAAAATAAAAATCACGAGGATCTCGAGAGTCAAATTCGTAATTGCAGAACACACTCAACAGATGTTAATTCATTCACTTTATATGTATGCAGGATAATTTTTTCTTCAAGTTTTTTAAGCTATTTTTTCAACTTTTTTTTTTTTGAATTAGAAGCTTTTCTCAAAGCTACGGGAGGTGATGTGATTTTCTTCTTCTCATTTTTCTTTTTCTTCTTCTTCGTCTTCTTCTTCGTTTTACTTTTTCAGGAATATATTGATTCATCCAGATTCTTGAGAGTGGTGGAGACGGAAAATTACAATTTAATAAAACATGTCGTCGTACGGTTACTGTAGAATCTATGGAGATCAATTAGACGACGTCTTTTAATTCTATTATTTAAGGATTCACTGTTAAGAGTTTCAGACCCATATATAATTATGTACATTGAGAGATTCGTGTATTTTTGAGGATCTGAATAGGAATTATTTGTAATTTCAACAAATAAAGTGAAATTATCTCGCTTTGTGTGATTTTTTTTTGTTTTTTTGTTTGTTCTATTATCATTTTTATTGTAACCGATCAATTTGGATTTCTTTTGAATACCCAAATAAATCCCAGGTATGTCACGTTTCGATTTAGTATGTCGAATGTGTACCAAAGTATAGCACAATATAAGTAAAGGTTCTTTGCTGGGTACCTTCTGACGCACGTGATATATTGAATGCATAGACGAGAACTGAATACGAAATAACCAGGCACTCCGTGGATATCTTATCTACAAGTTTTCTATACCACATCTAAAATTTTGTTTTGTCTTTTTTTTTTTTTGTTTTTTTTTTTTCTGAACAAGGAAACAAACTCGCTGGACACCAAGTGTCGCGTATTTCGTACATACAAAGAGTTGTGTACGGAATGTATAGAGACACATCGCGATTTTACATCCGCATTTTTCATAACGTGCATTCAAATGTATCTGAAAGTCTGCCAAGCTTCAAACATTTCTTGACGTTTTGGTCCATTTATTTTATTTTATTTTGTTTTGTTTTTCCTTCACACCTCGGGATTCTTGTCTGATTTTTCATGATGATTAATGTATTTTTTCGTTGCTGAAGAAGGTAAAAAAAAAAAAAATAAATAAAAAAAATGTCTTATTTTTAAAAATATAATATCAGTTTTTTTGAGTACATATCATATAGTATATAGATCATATCGCAAGAACAGCACAAAACGTACGTTATTTTTATTTTTTTTTATTTTCTTCTTTCCAAAATTCGCCTCTTTTCAAGATTTCTCACGTCATAAATCAAACCTTATTGAATGCTGAATCACAAAAAAAAAAAAATCGGTGTTTCATCTGGAAAAATTGATTTCCCAGATATTTCTCGATAACTCGCATCAAAAGAAAGAAAAAAAGAAAACTATAAGAATTATTATATTTGAAAAGAGTGACTTTAAAAAAATAAAAAAATAAAAAATAAAGAACGTCTATATATATATATGTATAATGAAAATTCTGGTGTAGTCTGAATTTACGTCCACTTTATCTGAACATAAATTTTTTTTTTTATTTATTTATTTATTTTTTTTTTTTGAGTGAAAATTGGGAATTGGGAGCATTGCCGCGCTTTAGGAGAAAGAAAATTTATATTTCAGGGCCCTATCGCCTAACTGTGCAAATCAAGTTAACGAGCCATGCGACCATACATAGAGAGCATTTGAATAGCATTTGTACGGAACAGTTCTGTAGTAGGTATATGTAATATGTTCGAATGCTATAGATATGCAGAGTAATAAATATTGCGGTCGATTGAGAGGCGGTGAGCCGAACTGAACCCGAACTAAAATATATATATATATTTTTTTCTAAACGACCCTACAGGCTGCAAAGGGTCGTGAGTCTGTTTACCCCCGAACAATTTAGACAGCGTTTCAGAGCGTGAGAGAAATTTCTTTTTTTTTTCCCTTCTACCTTCAAAAAGCCCCTTTATATAACCTAACCAAAAATCATCCTCAGAGGTTTTCTCACCTCGAAGAAAAATGTGAAAAAAAAGACCCTCAGTGGCAGGAAATTTAGATGTATTATATGCTACAGTTTTTTGTTTGGTTTTTAAAACCGTGAAATTGTGAATGGATCGTTTTGATAAAATTTTACTAAACTCTATCTGTATAGGATTTGTATTTCTCTACATTATTCTACTGCGTGTTTCGCGTTATCAAAACGAGATAGAGAAACCGTTGCAACATTGATCGTATCGCTCATCATATAGCAACGAAACGAGGTATAAAGTTGAATTGCCTTGTTGCAAGAGAGGGTGCAATACCTACAGCGGTTCACCGCGTTCTGGGTTTATTTCACAAATTGAATTCGACAAGTTTTGCCATACAATTCCCGAAGCTTTATTCACTTAGAATTATTAATCTAATCATCGCTATCAAAAATTGAAGAAAATCGGATAAAAAAAAAAATAATAAAAAAACGGTTCTAGTTGTTCACCAAAAAAACCAAGCGAGTACAAAATGAATTCGGGAAACTTAGCAATCGTTCAATTTACTCACGCTGTATAACCACGAATGTCGGATAAAGGATTTCATTAACATTCCGGGTGACTTACTTTCCGCCTAAAATTACCAGGAACGCGGTTAACACCGGCTCGGCAATTACCGAGTAATTATAACCGTAAATGAGGTGAGGTGTACGCCGAGGCGAACAATAACAGTCGTTGGATATACGTACTATATACGACGGGTGATTATCTCCCAGGCTTATATAGAAATCCATGACTAGATACATAAGATTAAATTTTCTTGAATGGTAAATTTTCTTATACAAAATTTCTAAGAGGTTGTTTGTTCCCGTTTTACATTTCACCTGTACAATTAACCTCTAACGATATTTTACTTTATAATAAAAAAAAAATGTGTATATATGTATATTCAAAAATAAAAATTCATTCGCATAAGTGAAGATTTAAGTGATTTCGTCTCATTCGTTTTTATTCGTCCTCTGCGAAACTGTGCATTTGGCAAAGAGAATTATAATGACGAGACAAAATACAGAATATACTTTTTAACGGGTTTATTAAATTCACTCACTTACCTGAAAGTAATACGTGAGTTTCTTTAAAATTGTAACAAAATATATAGAACTTAAGAAAAAGCTCTTAGAGTATACAGGTAGGTAATGGTTACGATAACCAAGGACGTGACACACTTACCTATCACGTAAGAAATACTTATCGAAACTTTACGACAGTTTGTACTCTAATGTAGCAGAAGGTTTTCAAATTGATATGAATTACCTTTATGGATCCATACTCAGATGTTATATGATGTGGAAAAAAAAAATAACAAAAAAAAAAAACAAAAAAATGCAAAAAATATCAATTTTAGAAGAATTTTTTCCAGCCATAAAAATTACCGAATACCTACACAGAATCATACGCAAAAACCTAATGTATGGATATATGTACCATATTACATATAGGTATAGGTATATATGTATAGTATTATGTACATACATATATCTGCGTGCATTTTGCCATCGGTAAATATGCCCAGCCCAATGTGCTATACATACATACATACACGTATATAGTTATAGTAAAATTTTGCTATGTTGGTGTACAGGTAGGTATATGTATACGTACCTATACGTGCATGACCAAAGAGAGATACGATGTGATAAACTGATAATGTATTCAAACTTGCAAACGACGTGAACACGCTAAATCTGGTACGAACAAATGAATTATCATTCGGTATAGCCACGGTGTAGTATACGCGTGTTATCGCAAACACGTCGTAAACGCGTAATATGTATACCTATA